>UELX01000910.1:0-56601 GCA_900480035.1 Eupelmus urozonus
CTGGCTCGCCTTGACTCGTACTGCAAATTTCACACTCGGTCTAAAAAAGCTCACTTTGCGCCCTTGGTACATAATATTTTATTATTAAATATCAAATTGACGTTTCGGAAAGTTTTTTAGACCCTTCATCAAAATCTTACTATTAAACAGTTTAATCGAAAATATTGATAATAATAAACTCATTTACTAATAAAGTAAATTATTTACATCTTCATTACCACCTTCATAAATTAGCTTAAAAATTTTTTTAATAAAATTAACGAAGAATAGGTATGTAAAGTAATTTTTATACCGCACTCGAATCTTATCGTTAAATATGGACAAATTTGCGTACAATTTTTATCGAATATATACAAAAAGACGAAGAATTTTTAACTCCTTATAGTAAAAGCAGTCGTGGGTGAGTTGTGAGGTGAATACCCGTTGTCGAGCATTTGGCGAGGACCGGCTGGCGGATGCTAAATTATTAACAAATGCAAAATTACGAATTGCGTATTTTAGAATTTAAATTTAAATGCGATCTTGAATTTTTATGATTTTAAAATGTGATTATTTTAATCTTTTATAATTCTAAGTAAAAGTTATAAACAAATTTTTTTAATTTTTTTGCAACATATTTAAATAGTTTACTATGATATTAAGGTAGTATCGTCATTTGTTTTACTTGATCTTTATGTAAAAGTGAATATATAATTTTATTACTAATATAATTTTGTTAATCTAATACGTTCAACATTTTAAAATATTTGCTCGCATTATTATTATTCGTTACTAAAGCTATTGAAAATACGATATTCTAAAATGCCAAAGCAAGTACGTAAACAGTGTTATTATAACACTATTTATATGAACCTCTAAATATATATTACTTGAATAAATTATATTAATAATAAAATTATTAATTAAAGAATATTTTTCATTAAAATATATGTATACATTAAAGATATTATATGAGTAATTAGTAGAAAAATCATAACACTATTTAAGTGTAATTAAAAGATAAATCAATGAAAAAATATAAATTTTTCAAACTATTTATAAACTTGTTTGACATTTTTGCTTAACATTTTTAACTGTAATATGAAATATTTTTTTTATTTCTGGTATTTAAATAACTGTATTATTGAAATTATATGTAATTCAATAATAAATGTTATCATCGATATTGTCCATCCACTAACTATAATGGCTGTAAGACCTAATAACAAATTCTTCTTGTTTCCAGAATTAATTCCTTCTGTAACCTTGACGACTTCATTTCCATCAAATGAGTGATTTCTGAATTTTGAATTGTCTAATACACGATCTATACCAGATTCAGCAATTATCATAAATATTTTACGAAAACCTTCCATGTACGGTGATGATTTTTCAAAAGAGTATTTATGTCTCAAACAGCCGAACACTGGCTTGGCAATTTCAAATCCTTTTTTATCAAATAAAGTGGACAAACTGTCTTTTGCAATACAAAAAAATTGACTATTCGATGTTATATTTTTAATGCACTTTTTGATATCGTCTATTTTCGCTGTTTTGTTTTTTAATCTTTGAATAAGACTTTCGTTTTGCCAGAAAACAATGTCAAAATGATCGGTAAATATATATGGCTTTAATCCGGATTCATCTAAACTTTTAATAGTATCGAAAATATTTTCTTGATCAATTAATTGAATATTTAAGAAGATTGAATAAAANNNTCATCTAAACTTTTAATAGTATCGAAAATATTTTCTTGATCAATTAATTGAATATTTAAGAAGATTGAATAAAAATCGGTAGAGTAAATCATCGATATAATAATGACACCGAAAAATAATATTCTATCAACTATTTTCTTTGGATGTTTATAAGCTATTGGTATTCCAAAAAGTACTTGTTGGATGTCAAATATCGACCATTTTTCTTGCGGTATTTTTAAAATTTGGACTATATAAAATACCAATGCTATGGCAAATGGTATTAAAACTAAATAGTTAAATATATCAGCGGGTACAAATATTTTTACATTTGGTACACTTAGTACGTACGCTAATAATTTATCACATTCATGTCCCATATCTATCTGAAGAATTTGCAAGTGAAATTCTGTATACAGCTCTTTGGGGAATGCTAGAAGATTCACTTTGTTTTTTTCTAGATGTTCCAAAGAAGACAATGTTGAATTTCTGTATGACATGTTTTTACCTACTTCAACTAAATTTAAAGAAAAATTCAAAGTTTTTACTGCAAAAGAAACTGAAAGATATTTGTAAGCTTCAATATTTATGAGCTTTCCTTTCGAATTCCTAAATTTTTTTATAAGTTTGTCTTCGCTTGACACTGCTAGTTTCAAATCATAGCCATTGGCATCAAGCATCTTGTCAGGAAACAATTCATAGTGATGATGTAAAAGTTTTTTCACAGTAATATTGTAAAATGGATTATAATATTGAAGGGTACAAATGCTAGTAATTGTTAAATTATCGCAATATTCTGTTATTATAGAAAAATCCAAAAATTTTTTTAACCAAGCATATTTTAATAAGTCTTCAGAATCAGCTGTTGTGAACGAGGCAGAGTTTAGGATTATTGCTAAAGTCTTTTGTCTTGGATATTTTGGGCGAAATTTAATAAGAAAATCGATATAATAATCTAATTTTATTAGTGTAATAGTTCCATCAATTAGAATCACGCTCAGAGACATGTATTTTGGATCATTGAATATGGACTTGATTTTGGACTTACTCTTTTTAAAAAAGCCTTTGAGATTAATAACCGTACTTGGAATTTCTTGTGATATTTTTTTAAGAATATTATCTGTATTCTTTGGTAAAGATTCGTTTTCCTGGTTATTTGTATAAAATGTTACTTGAAAAGGTATTATTTCTTTTACGATGTACTGTTTTACTGACTCGAAACAGGAATCAAAATTTGAAGTTAACATTAACTTATTTTCTGTAGAATTCAATAAAATAATAAGAAAATAAATAAATTTCATTTTTTGATAATTACTTTCTAAAGTTTATTCAACACCAAGCTGTAAGCTACTGGGAAAAAGCAGTATGAATATACGTAATTTTCATAAACGTCACAAGTTACTACTACATATTTTTCAACGATGAAATTCAATAGTTCGTACTTTACAATTTATTTTTTGTAACTCATCAATACATTTTAAATAACAAATAAATATTGTATGTAGATCAATATTTACTCAAAAAGATAAAACTATTTTTTATTTACTATCTTAAAATCAATAATATGGAAAATATTTTGAAATATTTAAACATACAGAACAAATACTTAAAAAAATATATATAACATGACTTTGTATAAGAACTTGATATAGATAATATTTTTTAGAATATCTTATGCCGTTCTAATACTTAAAAAAATTAAGTTTTATACTAAATAATTATTCAACGAAAATGAAAATCAAATTAGCATAATTAAGTGTCAGAAATTCATGTTGTTTATAGGCTAAATATATGTGAAGAATGTTTAAGTTACCTAATAAATAAAATTGTTTGCTATTATATTGTTTATTTCTTACCATGTTTAGCTAAATGTTCACGTATATACATTGTTACGTATTTTTACTTCTCCTTTTTTTATGAACCATTCTAATTTTAAATCTGACCAATTTTCAATAATCCATTTTCATTATGATCATCGTATCTGTGCGTATGATAGAATGTAAACGATTAACCCTTTTTGCCTTTAACGGAGATCATACTCAACTAAACATCAAAAGCTGTTAATTTGATGAAAAACATGCTACATTTTTCATGATTAGATAAAGTTAATGATTGTCAATTTAAAGAATAACTGTTTTTCTGAGAATTTTTTTTGTCAATTGATCAGGCAAGTGTCCATCAACCTAAATCCTTCATTTTTCTCCGCCTACATTTTACTTTTTCTTTCTTTAAGACGTAAAATCGCGCACAATTCAGTGCAATATCAATACCGATCTCGCGCGGCCCACATCATCAGTCCCGCTAGATAATCTCTGTTGTGCACCAACAAATGTCAGGTGCGCCTTCGGTTGACAAATTGCCGCTACCACATCGGCGAATCAAAAAGACGCCGCGTATATAAAGATTACCACCGTGATCTTATCAAGGACTCTGCAGAGCAAAGGAAAACCCTTGGCGAAGGCTGCAAGCTCACACACACACGCAGACACACACACGCGCGCACATACACACATATGAATGAGTACAAAGGAGCAGTTTTTTTCGCGCAATTTGGCGATTGCACGCAATGTCAAAGCGATTGCGGCGAAGCTGGGGTGCTTCTCAAGTTCAGTTTTAACGAGCCATTGAGGCCAATTATGTGCTCTGGAAAGGGAAAATCGTCCGACATTAGCGGCCACTAATGTCTGGCCTGCGAGAAGAACAGTGAGTGCTCGGTCGATGATGGAGTTGCGCGGTGGGAAAATTAGTACTGGGTGGATTTTGTGTTGGTTTTGGGAATTAAGGAGAGATGACTTTTTTCAATTTTAAATCTTCCGACTTTGTTTTTTTTTTTAAATCGTTAATGTAGTGAGTGATTCAAATTTTGCCATATCCCTCCCTATAGGATAAGGGCTCTTGCATGTAAGAAGGAATAAGGAGGAATAGCGATCGTCAGCTAATCACAAGCAAACATGAAAAAGACTGATTTCTTTCTATTCCTTCAAAAAATTTTCCTTCATTAACCCCTTAGCTGGCAAGGCATTTATAACTTTTCGTACCAAAACTGGTAGCCGCAAATACTATTCATAATTACACAAAACTAGTGGATATATACTTTGAGGTCGCTGATTTTATTTTTAGGTAGAAATAAAGACTGTTGATCCCCGCGAACCAAAAGTTTATTCATTAATTGCCAATTAATGAGTCTTTATTTCTACCTAAAACTACTTTGAAGTGAACAATAAATTCAATCATCCATCGCTGATTTTATTCTCATTATTGTTTTTGACCTATAAAATTTCGAGGAGGTTAAAAATAAGGGTTAAAGAGGTAAATTTTCAATTTTTCTATGACAAAAGATTTTTTTCATGTCATTGCAAAGAATATTTCTCAAATCGAGAGTAACTACAGTTTTCGAGTACTATAGGAACCCCGATGACGCTTGCATACTAAGTATGATCAAATCTGTATACAATTACTAAAGTTATTCTAATTTGTACATATATGATCCACTGCCAGTTAAGGGGTTAATTACTTTTAATAGAATAATCCGTAAAATCATTATCAATAAAACATCAGGAATAAAGCCAAAGTTTTGAGCCCATAATAATCGCGATACAAATCCTTAAGTTACATCAAGAATACGTTATCTTATTATACCCACTGCCTGAGCTTTTCTCACAATACACCCTTCTAATCAACAAAATTCCTCTCTTACCACCCAAAAAAACCTGAAAACCCAGCGAAAGTCTACCTATTCTACATTCTCCACCTTACTCATCTTTAACCCAGCCAAACCATGTAGTATGTATCTCTCGTAAGTATAAACCTTCTCCATTGACCAACGTTTTCGCGATGCAGCGGAGGCACCACACCTAACACACCGCGAAGCAAAAACAAAGGGCCGCGGCGAGTCGCGCGAAGGCTGCAGGAGGCTTCAGTCGAAGAAAATCGATCGGGCCGACGTCGACTCTCTCTCTCTCTCTCTTTCTCTGCGGGAGGGCAGAAAACTCGCCCTGCTGCACGCGATCCTCCGCGCTGCGTCCTATGCGTATATATGTACATGGACGCGCGCGCTGCCCGGAACGCATATACGCAGCCATATCATCGCGCTTTCTTTCCCCGTCGTCCTAGAGAATGCCGAGGTGTGAATTTTTAAGCGAGGATGTTGGAGAGTTGCTCTGTGGGTCAGCTGAACGAAGGGTTGACTCGAGGTCGATGAACTTGATAAGTGGGGGTGGTTTTTGTGTTTACGCTTAACGTTTTGACTTTTCGTTCGTGCAGTGGGTAAGGTAAATAGAGGAAAAGCTCTGCCAAAAATAAAAAAAATAGTTGGGAAGGAAAACAACTAAGATAAAAGTTAGAGCGACCGATATAGTTTATCGCGTAGGCGATCTTGTATATAAGAACCGGAAGTCCGCGACCTACGCCTACACCTGTACACGACACTAGCAGGCGTCTCGCGATTAAACGGGGCCGCGGATGTTTATCTGAGATACACAGTGGCCACGCCGGGTGTTGTGGGTCAAGGTGGGGCCCGATCGGTAGGTGGGATTAGATAACGAGTGACGCGATCGCACCTTGGGATTTTGGGGGGATTCATCTTGGATTTGATAATAATTTTTTTTCTTTTTACAGGATCTTGTAAAGTTTTTGTAATGATGAATTTGTGAGGGTTTGATGTAATCAGTGTGCCATAATGCTAGAGTGCGTCGCGCTTGGTATTAGAGGTGAACTATATGAATTATCGGAAACAGATCGGTTATAGCGGTTGTTTGTCGTTGAAACATGTGTTCTCAAGTCTAGCGGACTTTAACAGAATCAACATATCTGTAGATTGAGACTATTTGACATATTCACATGCGAAATTTATTCTATTGAGTTCTCATTCACAGAGTTGTCATTCCATTGATATGTAAATTTCTGTAATCGCCAAATTAATGAGCCGAAATAATCGATGGGATATAATAAATTATTTTCATAAAATTTAAGCGAATTATTTAGAATAAGTTTAATCATGGTTAATTGGATAAAATTATGGATTACTTGAACCGAGAAGTTCAAATTAATAGCAATCTAGTACAGGTGCATTTCACCGATTGTCAATATATCGGGCAATAATGAAGTTTTAGTATCAACAATAGTAGTTATAATTAAAAGTGTGTTAAAAATGTTCTTCTGGAAAATAAATTTGACACAAGTGTACTTACTATAAATACAGCTAGTACTACTCCTGAAGTAGACGTTTCTTTACTAATTATTAATACTAATCTTACCAATGATAGTACTGAAATAGAATAATTTAAAAAAGAATAATATTGAAGGATAAATATATATTTGTTTATTTTAAAGGCTCTAAACATTTTAAATATATTTAAAGAAAATAAAAAAGTATACCACTCAAATCTTACAGAGAGACCATTATTTTTATCGAACAAACCGGCAGACTCCAGAAATACGATAAGTACAATAATTCGGCCTCGTAACTGTGTCAGGCGGTTGACAATCTCAGTGCAGGTACAAACAGAGTGTTTAAGCTACAAAATAATAGTATTTTTTTTAACTTACTTAAATCCATACATCAAAACAAATGTATGTAGAGTTATGAAATTTTAAAAACTGATATTTTATCCAATAGTATAAATTACTATTGAATAATATAGATTATTTTAATTCAAAACAATGGTATTATTTTTAATACCATTACGTTACGTGAACGGTTTTCGTTGAATTTTATTGAAATGGAAAATATATTCAAACATTATAAACGTGTGTAGAACTGTGAAGTTTATTTTGATTAATAATGTTTAAAAAATGTTTCCGTGCTTAGGAAATACGTTGAAATCAAATACAACTCTGGCTTAAATAGATTTGAATCCTTTTAATCTTAATAGGTTTATATGGTGTAAATGCATGAATAATATTATCTTTACAATGAAGTACATCTCATTAATCAACGAAAATAATCAGTTTTCCGTTTTAAACGAGTAACTTTGCGTTAGAAATAATAGAATGAGAAAACAAAAACGTCCAATTTAAACGCTCTGCGCTTTTCGATCCTGAGAAAAGCTCCGACGTTTCGTATATATCCATTAGAGGAAAAAAGGGGAGCAGCGTACATGCCTTATGTAGGCGTGCGTCGTAATTATCGAACAAACCGACTTGGTCATACCAGAAATTCGATAAAAATATAGTGACATCAGAACACAGAAAAATAGGAAAGTAAATTTTCGAGTTATGTATATCGGGGAGTTGTGAGTGCAAAAAGGATAATTAAAGTTATATGTATGGGGTAGTTATGAGTACAAAAAGGATCATTAAATATGCGGTCATTGTATAGATGATAATTTATTTATGAATTATGTTGATTTTTTTCTTATTATTGTGTGATTATAAAGAGCTTTAAGAACCATTTAGTTTTATACAGGTTTTATTCAAGGTAAATAAGTCAAGTTGGAAGAATTAGTTTGACAACTATGATTTATGCTTTTCATTAAGTACATTGGTGTAATATAATTAACATAAAATGATTTATTTGATATTTTAAAAATTTATGAAAATTTTGAATATAGAAATGGGGCAGCCGATCAATAAACAAATCAAAATAAGTTTTTTTTAATTTATTCGATTAGTTTTATTTTATAAATATATAACCTAACCAACAAACTAAAAAGATATTTAAAAACACTTCGGTAATGCCTCGCAGATGTTTGAACGACATTGAAACGATATTCCATCAATATTAAAAGAATACTAAAATGATCCTTGAGACCAACACTAATCTTAAATAATTTGAAAGCTTCGCTCTAACATTCCCATATAATACCATCCACAAAGAAAGCATAACATCAATTCGCAAAAAGCCCGAAGCCCTCCGTCCACGCCAAAAGCTCGAAACCCGGAGAAAATTCATTTCGTTCGACTAGAGCGCGAAACAAGCCGCGCGTCGGCGCTTATCCGGCAATAAAGCAGCAGGGGCGAGCGTCCGCGAGCGCCGATAATTGGCTAGCCCCCCTGCGCAGCCTGTGACTTTGCACGCGAGTACTTCGCCTCTAGATATATACATATAGTTACACATATGCATTTATTTTTGTGTAAGTGTATGTGTGTACGTAGGTGCTTGTGTGTACTCGCGCCGTCTTCGGTTAGTCGCGCGCGAGTCAACGGCTGTTTATTGGACACTTCTTGACCTATGGTCACTCGATCCTTGCTGCTTTATGGCTGAACTCGTTTTGTACGGTTTATGCTGTATTTTACTTTATACTTTTGGTGATGTTAGAGAAAAATTGACACATTGCAAATAATAATTGTGTAGGTGTATTTTTAAGTGTTTAAGTAAAAAAAATGTATAAGTAATTTTTCTATATTCATTTTGTCTAAAAAATTAGAAGAGTAATAAAATAAAATTTTTATTTTTTTCTGATGAAAATGTAGATCGAACGCTCTGTATAATAAATGGAATACATATTTTGAATTTTTGAGAATGTAAATTTATTGCAAATTATATTTACATTTAAATCACATTTTGCCTCTCCCTTTATTGTACAATTATTTTCAATTAAAAATAAAATGCCGAGGCTAAAAGATTCAAAGTAAACTCAGACACCCCAATTCTCGGCGCTACATACGTACTTTGCGTTTCATTGCGTCATTCAGAGTAAGAGCTCAGCTTTGCCTCATGAAGGCAATAAAAATAAGAAACGATATGTGTTTGTAACAAGAAAGAAAGCAGATAGCATCAGTCTTAACCAACATGAAAGCACTTGAAAAAGAGTACTTAGCGTTTTTCTCTTTCTCCCTCTCCCAATTATCCGTCATTAAAAGTTTTTGCTAATAGAAATCTTCCCGAGTAAACCAACCTCGTAAAACCGCGAGCCAAAAACTTTCCACGACCTTACGTACAATAACGATCCCTTATCGTTATCCATCCCCCACGATTCCACGTAATTAAGCAATTATCTTGATCTCCCAACCCAAAAACTGTTCTAAACCTTCTTTTTTCGTGCGCGGAAAAAACGAATACTTTGAAGCATATAAAGCTTTGGTAATAATCTCGCTCATGTTTGTGTGCTTGCAGGCAATCGACCGCCCGAGGGATGGCCGGTTATGGTCTGGTTCCACAGCGGAGACTTCAACACCGGCACGCCGGCGATCTGGGACGCCTCCGTTTTCGTCACCAAGCAAAAGGTCAAGTACACGGCGGCTTGGAACACTTATGTAGATAGCGCCGAATGGTCGCATGTTTGATTAAGCTTGAGATGGAGAGCTTTCACTCAATGCGTTATTTTTGGTTGAAAGTTTTTATTTTTTTTTGAATTCTGAGTAGGTTGGGAGAGTTTTGTGTGATAAAATTTGAGGAAATTTCGGTATAGGGCAGTGCCGTTGGGAATGAAAATTTTTGTAAGGACGATTTTTATAAAAATATTAATTTTTATATATTTATAATTGTAAATTTGCATTCACAAAAATATTTTTTTTCTATTTAATTTTAATTTTAAATTTATTTCAAAATATACAAGTAAAGAAATGTCATATGTCACGTAAATTACCTTTAAAAAAATTTCTTTTAAGAGGTGCAATAAAAGGTTTTTCTATTATTCTTGGTTTAATGATTCTTTTAGTTACATGAGTTCTTATTTCCAAGTTGGCACTACAAAAAAAATTTCAAACATCTTTAAAAACCTTGAAAACTTTTCCAAGCTTTATTTAGATTAATAGAGTAGAGTATACCAATTACATAAAAATTTTATTAAAAAAAGTAATCTTTCTAGTTTTTATTGCATCGCTACAATCACTATTCTAATCAAAGGCGTGCTCAATTATGCAAATGAACCACAACGCATGTCATAAATATTCCTTATACTTCAGAAATCTGGGTTTGGTTATCTGACCCGATTCCCATGCGTCTCCACGTGTAATTTAAAACTTCCTTAAACCATAAACGTGGTGAACAGCTTAAATAATCTTTCAAAAACGATCAATATTACTTTAACATTTTTACCCGCAAGCTAATCCAATAAATTCATCACTTCATAAATATCACGTTCGTTGTGTCGGAACAAACATTCAAAGCTCTTTCGCTCATCAACAAAATTGCATCAAACATTCAACCGCAATTCGCCTTGTCGAAAACCAACTCTTTTTCTCCGCACACTCCCTCAAAATCAATACTCACTTTGGCACACCTTAAAAAATTCACATCACTCTCCCTTGATATCTCATTAACCACCCCCTACTGCTAGTATCCGCGTCACCAATTGATTCGCCCCATCCTTGAACTCTCAACCGATTTGCGCGCCTTTATTCGAGAGCGATCGCTTGCACCCCCTTATTTTTAGAAGGCCCGCACTCGTGTCAAATTGCGATTTCCGAGTGGCAGCCGAGCTCCGCACACGCGAAAAACGCCCGGCTATTTTGATTTATTTATTCGGCCTCGCCAAGCCGTGAGATCCGAAGGACGCTGCGCATCGATTTGTTATATATATCCGCATTACCGAGCCTCTGTGTTTTTTGTCTTTTTTTTAACGATTATTACATAGGTGTGCTTGTTTGGGGGACCGGCCGATCTTCGTACATGCAAGTCCGCGGAGCATGCCGTAAATCATCGCCGATTCAAAATTCATGTATACGAGGTCTATTTCTTTCGAGATCTAGAGGTGGTAGCGCTGAGTCATCGGTGTGGGCGGCGAACATTCGAAAATTTCTAGCGCGTGCCCGATGAAAAATTCATTCGAGCTTGTGTTTCGGCGGCGCATAATAATCCCGACCTCGCTACCGTGATTACAGGATGAAGAGTGATAAATGAGAGCAATTTGAAAAAGTTTGCCGGAAAGGCCCAGCGCGCGTAATTCGAATTTAATACATACCGATTTTCTCGTAACTTTCTACACAGACGTGCGCTAGTTTACTTAGATGAATGAGAATCAAATCCTTGACCTTTGCTGTTCTACGTCAACAGGTGCTGGTGGTTACGGTGGCCTACAGGCTGAACATCCTTGGCTTTTTTACGACGGCGGATACCGAGTCGCCTGGCAACTATGGCATGCTGGACCAGCTGGCTGCGCTGGACTGGGTGCGGGATCATATTGAGTTGTTCGATGGCTCGCCGAATAATATTTGTATCTATGGACACAGCGCGGGGGCTATTAGTGTAGGTTTGCATATGATGAGTCCTCTGAGCAGGGGCAAGTTCCATAAGGCTATAGCAATGAGCGGAGATCCAATTAACTCGGTCAGGAGGATACAGGACGAGCTGCCGCTCGTTGATCAGGTATGGAGAAATATATTAATACATTGTAGTAATATTGTGTTAAAATTATAGTTATATTATTGCAATATTGCTACAATAATGACAGAATATTAACACAATATTGTTATGATATTACTATAATATTGTTATAATATTGGCACAATCTTGCTGTATTATATTAATTAATATATTATTATTAATACAATGTTTTGTATAATTGCTAAATCATTAGTGCCATTTTTCAACAACGGACGCAAGACCAATATTGTAGCAATAATACTAAGTCAATATTGTAACGATGTTGCAGTAATGTTATAACAATATTGTGTTAATATTGTGTCATTATTGTAGCAATGTGTGGTTATATTTTTCTAATATTGTTGCAACATTGTTGCAATATTGATACAATATTGCTGTAATATTGATTCAATATTGCTGTGATATTTATATGATACAACATTAAAACAATATTGTGATGATATTACTAAAACATCATTACAATATTGGCATAGTATTGCTAGAATGTTATTTAATTAATATATTGTTATTATATTATATAATATTTTGTAGAATACATCTGAAATATTGCAAATCATTGGTGCCATGTTGCTACAACGGACAAAAGTGTATATTGCAGTAGCAATACTGTGCCAATATGGTAACAATATTTTAGTAATATTATAACAATATTGTGTTAATATTGCGTAAATATTGATCCAATATTGTAGTAATATTGTAATAATATAACTGAAATTTTAACACAATGTTGTTATAATACATTAATTGATTATTAATGCAGTATTTTGAGTTCTTCTGAAAACTAAAAGTTTATGTAAATATATATACAATGATCTTTAGAATTAAGTGTTAGTTACCTACTTTATTGTATTTTCTCGAGAAAATCTGAAAATGGACTTGATTTTCTTATGCTTTTTACCGTAGGGTGTAAAGACATATGCGTAATTTTTTCTATAACTAATCTCTAATTATTAAACTAAACTAAAATTCTATCTCTGATTGCTATTAAAGAATTTAATAATTTTTATTAAAGTTTTGTACTTTCCACAAAGTATAGTCTTAGTATTAATTAAGTACATTTTCTCAAAAACATTATTTCTTTAAATTATATAATCATTTGTTTATTATTTTCTGAAATTGAAAATACAAAAATTGTTACTACTTTGTTTTCTCGAATCGCCACTGTAACTTAAAATGCCCCAAGTCAAAAAGTATTAATCAGATTATTCACGCAAAAATAACTAATTTTTTGATTTCTCTTCCCACAACCTCAGATCGCCGACAAATTTGGCTGCTACCACAAAACATCCGACCTGATGGACTGCCTGCGCCGGGTCGACGTCGACATCCTGATCCGCGAGTCCGCCTACATCGAGACCTGGGGTCCCATCGTCGACTTTGAAACCAACAACTCCACCGACGGTCCCTTCCTCCCCAAGCACCCCAAAGAGCTGGATCAGGACGACTTTTACGCCGTGCCGCTCATCACCGGCTTCACCAATAACGAGCAGGCGCTGGCCTACATTGACGCGATCGGTAGCAGCAACGTCGACGGCCGGCTGCCCTACAGCCAGTTCGAGTCAATGATCAGGGAGGAGACGTTCGCGGCTGTAGTAGCGCCTGATGAGAACAGTACCTGTGAGCTCAAGCCTGAGCTCGTCAGCGAGGCGGTGCTCTTTTTTTACAAGCCCCATCCGCCTACGAAGGACCAGAAGGTGCTGAGGGATCGGTATCTGGATCTGCAGACCGAGAAGAATTACGCGGCGGGATTGACGCAGCTGGCTGCTAAAGTTTCTAGGTAAGGAAATGGATGCAGATATTATTGGATGGATAATGCGTTCAGTTAGTAGGGTGTGAAAGTTAGTAATTAATCAGTGGAAATAAATAATTGAAACTGTATTTAATTGATTTTTTAACGTTCCATTTTGAATAAAGGGCAAAGAATTTATTTATAATTTTTCATAATTATCACTCTTAAGTCTATAACCATTTAAAATGAAAAATCCAAAACTTAAACTGACTTTCACATCTTTTAAAACATAAAAAATTAGAATAACCACAAATTAAAAAAAAAAAAAAACAAATAACTATCTTCTTTTATACCCACAGCCACCCGTCCAAGAACCCAGCCTACGTCTACAGGTTCGACTACCGCGCCCGCACCCAGGCAGTAACCCGCGACGTGCCCGAGTGGGCCGGTGTGCCCCACATGTTCGAGCTGCCCTTCGTCTGGGGCCTGCCCTACTCCACCGGCACGAACATCCAGTGGAACGCCGGCGACAAGAAGGTGACCGACGTCTGGATGTCCATGCTGGCCACCTTCGCGCGTAGCGGCAATCCCAGCATCACCACCGTCAAATGGGAGCCCTACAATGAGCGCAACCCTGGACTCCTGATCGTCGAGCGCAACATAGACATGAGCGACAACGGGGCTATAGATTACAAAGCGCTGTCGTTTTGGAACGATTATTATCCTATAGTGCTGGACGCGGCGATTAATAATTGCTGTAATTCTACGGACGGGGGTGCTGGACAGGCCAGGCTGGGATCGACGAGCGTGGCGCTCGCGTTAGCTTTGCGCTACGTTGGGAGATTCGCGTGAGGATTTTAGGATGGGGCGAAGAGGATTGCCCGTTTTGATTTGCGCAGAGAGAGGGGAAAGTGAGAAAAAGAGAGGGAGAGAATAAGAGAGAGTATCGAGGGATCGTGGCTCTAAAGTTGATTTCGAGCGAGTCTCTGAGTTTTTGACTGGATGGTTTTTTGGGGACTTGATTTTTATGGGTTATTTTAAGGATATAGTTTTGCAATTTAGGTGTGGGATTTGATAATTGTAAATTACTGGTTAAAGAAATTAATTATAAGTTTTTTTTTGGTGGCGGGAATGATATAAAAAAGTGCCTTGGATATTATAAATTACTGATTACTGAACATGTTATAATGTGAAATAATTGACGTTAGTTTTATGTAATAAGATATGACGTTTGAAACTTTTAAATAATTTGTAATTTAATAATCTAATTTACTATGATATGTCCAGAACTAATTCAGCAATTACTTAGAGACTCCCGAAGACAATAATTGAACGAGCTTTATATAAGAAAGAACAAGTTGTCTAATACAAGCTGTGGGAATCACTTGATTATGTCTCATTCACGAAACAGGGAACTTTATCATTGATTGGATGGTAACTCTGTCAAATGTAACTACACAAGAAATCAGAAATGTGTCAGTCATCACAATCAATTATTTTTAATCGAATGATAGGAAGTCGAAACTTTTACATATTGATTAACTTTCTTCCGTTTTGTGACAATGTAAATGTACATAAATATACGTAATTATATTAAAGGTCTAATAAAAACTATGCGATATCTGCTTTACCGACACTGTAACTATTGATTAATCCGATAATTGTAGAAAATAAATCGAAGTTATCTATAATTTTAAAAAACATTATAAAAAAGATTATCACTTGATAGAAAAAAAAAAAATTTTATGAGAATAACATGCATTTTATTGATGTTACTAGTTTACATCAGAAATTACGGATTTAAGAGGAACAAATTCATTTTTACTGCATAAAGTTTATAATACATACTTACCTATGTTGATTATAAACCGCACAACCTTGTAAAAAACTATTATTGAAACTATATTTTGTCTGTTATTGGTAGTCGATGAAGTAAACAAAACGAACTATATACAATCGGTGCAACGTTTCGAAGATATTTTATCTTCATTATCGATTATTAGAAAATCATGTGAAAAAATGTAATAATATGTGGTTTATAATAAATTACAATTGTTTAAACTTTAAACTTAAAAATTTTTAATTTTCAATAACATTGTATTTTGAATTTCAATTAGTTAGTAGATTTTACTTCTTTAAAATACCACGAAGTTAAATATCTTTTTTGAACTTTGTTTTTCCGTAGGAAAAAACAGTTTATTATAGAACAATTATTTTTATCGTATATTTTTACCAATGTTCAGGTGTGAACATGTATACAAATTATAATTAATTTTATCTAAGAATATACTTTGTGTCAGTTCTACGCAGCAGTCAGTATAATTATATTGATGATATGTAATGTTTAAAATATTATTAGCTTTCTGTTGACAACTTGACAGTGAGACAAAATCGAAATTTTACATATGCTAACTGGACAACTTTAAATTTAACGTTTACATGGTTGTTATATACATGTTTGTATATGTCGCGTTTTCGCGTTTCAGTACATATATAGTGGAGTGTTTGTTGAAATGTGAGAGTAAGGTGATGTACAAGGATAAGTGAATAAATTTAGAATAAAACTTCTGCATTTCCAAATAGTAATTTTTATTACAATGAAATATTTTGTTTCTCTGGGTAATGTTCTCGACATTATTAATTTACTTTTAAACAAACCACGACAAAGTAATAATCAGAATGGGATCATTGAATTAACATAAAATTTATATTATAATATAAATGAATAAGTAAAATTACTTTTTAAATTAGCCGTTATTATTTGTTACACTACTGAAAAGTTTTCAATTTTTATTCTTCTTCATTACACTTATGTTCTATATATATTAAAAATTCACGAGGAAGTAATTTACAAATCAACTTCAACAAAGAATTTTTGCAAAAGTTTGTCTGAGGTGTAAAGTAAAGTTCCAAAGTGCTGGATCACGTTTATGCTACATATGTAGAAAATGAAAGAAATTGGATGCCTATAAGAATGACTAGTCGAAATTGTAATGATTCAAGCAAACCATTTGAGAAAAATAAATTTGATTTTATTATAAAAATATTTATTGTCTAGCACTTAGATGTAATATTGAATACTTATCAATTTATTTAATTGTACTGTTGATATGATAATTTTACTACAACACGATTGTATTTATTGATAAATAATATAACAGTTATGAAATAAATTGTTAAACTAAAAATGAAAAGGAATAATTTTTTAAGGTAATGTAAAACAATCTTTTGTTATTACAAGGAAAAAACATTTCGACGATAAATTGATTTTATTATTTTTTACAAGTTATTGTACTAGTTTTAAATTATAGCAATACCTTTTTACATATGTTATTAACAAATTATTTTGCAGACAATAATTGGTTATTTTATTTACCTTAAATATGTTTTTAAGATAATTAAAATAATCAGTTCGCAATTACAAACAATTATTAGTAATAAGTAGAACATCTTATGTATATTATAGTTTAAAACTTGCATGAAAACTTGTCAAAAACAAAAAATCTAATTTTACTTTTACTTATTCGGCAATGGTTTCTGTTCTAATTCTATGATACATTTTCTGGTAAATAAAAATTGTTCTTCATAACTGTTCTCAATTAATCTTGTAAAGTAATGAGCTGATTAAATATTTTTTTAAATAAAAAGAGTAAAGACATTTATGGAATATATGTAGATTAAATATTTTAATTTGTCATGTTATGTATGAGCAAAACAGAAATTTTTATTAATTACTTAATCGAGACTTAATATATTTGGAAAGGTGTTTCTCCGCGTCATAGAAAGGCACATAACTCTACTTAGATACAATTTTTCGTTTTAAAGCCAAAAAGTATGTTCCAATCTTGTAATAATAATTTACCTTCAACATAAACTTTTTAAAAAAGAGTAAAATGAATCACGTTTTTACACAATTATAAACAAAAAAATGATTTTTAAATTTATTAAAAATTTTGACGATTACTGTTTAAAACATCTTTATCAGAATATTATATTGCATTTTTAAACTCCGAAAGAAAGAACAAAGACATGACTGTTCTTTGGCCTTAATTCTTTGTGATCAAGTTAAAAAGTAAAAAATTAATTTCTGATATCAACATTTTAGAAGCTAATAATCAAAATTTCCAAAAATCTACAAAAATCTTTTTTTGGTGTACTCAAATATTTATATAAAAACATGATCCATTTTTTAAGCTTTCATAAGTCTTGTGTGTAGGCATTTGAAAATATTGAGATACATGTTTTTGACTAAAAATAAAAATTTGAGCACAAGTACGTAACTATGTGTCTCTCCAAGAAGTCCAGAACTAACCTTTAGAATATATAAAGTCTTGGTTACAAGAGTAATTAAGAATTTCTGGGATTTTTACCACATATCTGTCTCGAAAATTGAAAGGCCGTGAATGTAAATTTTGAAGTATTTCTGAATATTTTTCTGAATTTCTGTCAACGACTTCAAACTCTCGATTTTGATAAATATTGGAGAGTAAGTTTTTTCTATAATAGAAATTCTATGAAGATTTCTAAAATAGTAGATTTGCAAAAGAATTTCCTATATTTCTTAAGAAACTTCATTTACATTTTTCACAAAGTAATTTTTTATGAATTATTATGTATTTAAATATTTACTGCTTGCTTTTATTAGAAGCTAAATTTTAGTAAAAAATGTATAATTGACATAAAATATTAAGCTTTTCTTTGTGTCCAACGCTACTTAAGAATGTATGCAAAATGAGTTTCTTAGATAATAAACATATTATAATTTGTTATCGTTTGTGACTGTTGTAAGGTTTGTTAGATTATTTGATGTGAATAAAAAGAATAAGTTAAGAGATGTGTATTTTTTAACCGATTAAATCGATATAATTTTTACGAAATAATCATTTTTTAATAATATTAATACAAAGGCTTTAATGTTATGCGTAATAATAATATAATAATGTAGCGCTTAAAGTTAGTCAAATACTCAGAGATGAAAAAACAAGAAAATCTTACAAGAATATACAAACATTACTACTAACAAATCTATTCGGAATGCGATTAACGTTATTACTAATCGTATTTAGCTTTTTACGAAAGTTTTGTTCTTCGTTACCTTGTATATTTAGATACACTGTTCATATGAAATCGGAGAGTCATGAAGTACAATTTCGTGGTTTCAATTCTTACAGGGATTACGCAAAACATCAAAAATGCATCTACACAGTAACTTGAAAATTTTTTTTATCATTTTTTTATTTTTCTCCACAATAGGTATTTTTCATTTCGTTTTGTTTTGCCTCGTAAAAAATAAAGTAAATACCGTGGGTAATTTTAAAGTTTGTTCTATTTTACAATGCAAACTAAAGCGATGTATTGTATAATATAAAATTCAAAATCGAAATGATATTTATATTCTTAAAAAAAGCCTAAGCTTTGCCTTCAGCAAAGTCGCTTGTACAGCTACGTTAATATTCCACTCGATTTTTTAAGAACAAAATAAAGAAAATGCAAATTATTTAAAATTATATAAACTCTATATACTTATCGATACAATTTTCAAAAGAATTTTATTAAAAAAACTCTATATTTATTACATAACTACCAAAATGTTTTAAAAAGATCTCACGCAAAAATCTTCGTTATTCATCTTCTTTTTGTCTTTAAAAAAAAAGGCACTTAAACAAGTATATAGACTTAAGGTTCGCTAGACGAAAGCCTTCATCGAGGGGTTCAGTGTTTGCTTCGGAGGGTTTTGTAGGGCAAAGGGGTTTAAGGTAAGGACACCGAGTGCGACATAATTCAATTTCAATATCTTTTTTTCAACACTTACTGAATTTTTATTATTTGCTTTTAATACGGAGAGATATAGAAAAACATATATTGATTGAGAAACAAACGGTCGATAACTTATGAATATTTTGATGCTTCGATAATAATAATAATCATCCTTTTCTTTATGGTATGTAGCGTCTATGTATAATTATTATATTATATAAGAGAGGTGCGCGCGATGCTGATAGTTAGGGGCGCGACTGGTTGGTGGCCTCACATTCCGCGCACGCGCACTTCCGTTCATTCCTTTTTTTTGCATTCCTATGCATTAAACCGTTTCTGCTTTTTCTTCATTTTTCAGGTCTTTGTCAACTCTATCACTCTCTCTCTCTCTCTCTCTCACTTGCTTTCGTATTGTTTCTCTCGCTCTGCCTTTCTCTCTCTCTCTCTTTCTTCCTCTCTCACAAATTTATTATTATCATTGTCATTAAATTCTTTTACAACTTTTTTCTTTCATCGAATTACACCGTCGCTGCTGCTACAATAACAACGCTTCAGCCACGTTCCATTCTTAGAAAAGAAAAAAAATTTATTTTTCTCCCGTCCGATTATCATTTTAACTCCATTTCTAATCAATTAATATATCTTGCCCGCTAATAATAATAATCACTATTATTAAAAGTATTGATGATAGAAAAAAAATTAAAGAAAAGTATAACTTGGAAGAGAACGCAAATAAGTCCGCGAGTGGCTGCGTTGCATGTATATGTGTGTGTGAAAAAAATGCTTTTTTACCCCTTACAGGTTAGGTATATTTTCCCCCGTTCTATTTCTTTGCTTATATTTTATTTTTCTCATTTTCTCGTTCTCCCGTCACTTTGTGCGCCGTTGTGCGCGTGCGCCACCGCGGGACCAAAGTGTGTATATACAAGTATTTCATAAAACTCTTTCCTCTTGGCTTTTGGCGACATAACCTTCTTTGCGCTCTTCTATACTCGGTATTATATATTTTTTTTTTCGTTCACCGTCAAGCCTTCCCTTTACTTCTCTCGCATTTCCTTTAGATGTAGATCGTAGTCAACTAGTGTTTTGTCGCGTCTATCTCTGTCTTTGCTGTGATACTCTCTTGTTACTTTTGTAATTCGTTCTTTTAACGCTGATCGCTTTGTTTATTTTTTGTTCTTGTATGTTTCGTGAACCCTCAACCGACACACTGGTATCCTCGGCCTCGTTTTGTTTCAACTTTTTTATACCTTTTTGTTAACTTTTTCTCTTTGCTCCTTATTTGCCTTGCTTTGCTTTATTTTTTATTTCTTCTTTTTTTTTATATACGCGAGAACACACGGCACAGGCCCCGTCGCTACTTTACAGCATTATGCACAGCGATTTCTTTTTCTGCTTCATTTTCTTTTCCGGTGACTTTTTATTGATTTGCCGCACCAGATCGTAGAAGATCTGCAATAAAGAATAATACGTTAAAATATGCCAATTGTTAATAAAATTATTATTAATTAATTTTTTGAATTATAGTGTCAGTTCTGAGTAAATTGTCTTACTATTTATTCATGAGATAGAAAAACATTTATCTAAAAGTAGAGTTTAAATTTTGTTGTTTTTGGTAATTTTTTTACTTCTTATTTAAAATTAAGATTGTAGAATAGACACAAAGGTCTTATAAACTACTAAAAAAAATTTAAATAAAAAGACCATCTTTATTTAGAACTGATTTGAAATTTGCTAAGATAACATCATAATTATATGTAAAAACTCTTAGCGGATTATAGGCCTTTGTAATAAATTAGATTTTCATTAAAGTAACAATTGTGAAAATTATTTTTACACTTTAAGAACATTATTTTAATTAAATTTCTCAGGATTACAGAACTCAAAGACTCGAATGAGAAAAAATATAATCCTTCTGCTTAAGTTTTAAATAATAAGAAAAGTCTTGAGACTTGCACTTTTAAACTAATCCTCCGCAACAATAAAATTTCATTATGCTCTCAATTAAAAGCGTTAATTCTGCATAGTAATCAGAAATTTTCCTTTAACAAAACCAATACAGAGAATTTCCTCCCAAAATCAGTCAACAATCGCTAAGAGCTTCATTCACAATCGCCCTCACAAGCTTTTCCAACTCACATCGTTAACGTTAATTTTCGCTTTGGCAGATGTCTCCATGAACGCGCAATTATATTGCCGGGCAAGATTGACGCCCTGGTCCTTGCCCACCACCCTCTCGTCCTCCAAGTCGCATTTGTTGCCGACGAGGACCATGGGCACGTCGTCCGTGTCCTTTACCCGAAGTATCTGCTCCCGGAGGTCGTGGAGGTCGTTGAACGTCGACTGGGCCGTTATCGAGTAGACCAGCACGAAGCCCTGGCCGTTCTTCATGTACAGATCCCTCATCGCCGTGAATTGTTCCTGTGAGGCAAATTTTAAAGATTTAGTTTGATTCGGGCTGAGATAGGAACGTTGAGGTTAACGGGGTTTTTTAATGGATTTTTGATATATGATTGGAAAGTTTTCCTGATGGTTATCGGAATGTTTTTGAAATAGTTTGCGGTTCTTGTTTAAGGGGGTTATAACTTTGATGAACTTATATAGTGATTATAACAGCTTAAGCAACAAGTATTTGTAAGTTCAATATTATCTATAACAATATTATCTATGGAGTAATCCATGAATATATTTTATTAAAGTACTACTTGTAATTACAGTAAAAAATACGGTATAATAAACATATAAATTACTGCCTTCGAATTCCTATGTATAAATATTAACTGATCGATCTCTTGATTTAAAATTATAAATTATTAAGAAAAATCATATAAATCATTTAAGTTTACTATACGCACTTGAATTCATCTAAATTAGTTTAAAACTATAATAAAAGAAAAACATTTTAAATTACTTATTTGAAATATTGGTTTTCAATGTTTCTATAATTGACAATATGAATTTTCTAAAATGATGAAAATGAACGATGTTAATATGCTTATTTTAAAATATTAACTTCTAAATTTATAGCAATTAAAGAACGAACACTAAACTTCCTCCCCTACCCGAGGAATGAAAAATTTATTATCTTCAAGCAGCTCCTTATTTTCATGCTCTGGCACCTTCGCTTACTTTCACTTTAATAATTTTCTCGCGATTATCGAGCCGAGCCCCGTCAAAATTTGACGAGAGGAAATTTTTCCTACACGGCTCCCTCCCCCCTCATCCTGATTTACCCCAAACGCGTATCCGCGGGAGAGAAAAAAAATGGGAGGCGAAAATTCGGGCCTCGATGATGGATGAGCGTTGCGCGGAGGCAGAGAGCCGGCATTGACTCGTCTGCACGAGGGATAAGCTATCTGGGTATATACATCGAGGGAGGAGCGACATTGTATATCCCACGGGGGTCTTAGTGTGGCAAAATTAATTCTCAAAGAGGCTTTCCTCTCTCTCTCTCTCTTTTGCTATGTTTGTTATTTATACGAGGGTGACGCGCCTTTGAGCTGTGAGTGTATGATTAACCCCTTTTTTTTGTAGTCGACACATGTGCGACACCGTTTTTTTTGTCGTTTTTCAAGCGTTAGCTATAATGTAAATATTTTGCCTTCGACAGAGAGTTGGGATTTGGTAAAGTAATGTATGTCAAGATTAATTTTTTAACTTTGTTCGAGGCTTTTAATTTTTTAAGAGGTCGGTACTATAGAGATTTTTCAATTTTAGTAGTATTAGCTGCTTTAGTATAAAATTGTGACTTTGTTGTCTTACTATATTAGAGTTCCTTTACATTGTTGTTTTATATAATAATTTTTTTAAATTGTCAGTTGCTACTGTGAAAAAATGTAGGTCAGAGTACAAAAGAATTTTATGTAACCTTTAATAAGTTTGATTTTAATTTTTAACTATGTAAAAAAGTTTAATTGTGATTAATTTTATTTAAAAAATGTACATGTACCTATTAGGAGTAATTAAACGTAGAATATATATTGTACGTTTCTTTTAACTTAAAAAATAATAGAGAGTCGAGATAAATTAAATGCAGACGAATTTATCAGAGCAAAATTTCTCTTTCATTGTTTGCAAAAAAATATTATTTAATTAAACGAATTTCCTTTATGATATCGCTCGATTCGAAAGAAATAATTTTTTTACATAAATTTTTATTAAAAAAAATCCAATTCAACTTGTCGGAATAAAATATTTTCTACTACTTTCCATTGTTTCATCTTATTCGCGCTATTTTCTTCGGAAAAGCGTAAGTCTTATGAGAATTCACGCGACTGGTTGACTGGTTCGGTATGAATCACTTACTCCTGTAGCCCAAGGATTCACGGAGGCGCTTTTGGATCAATACCTCTGCATTGAATACTGTACAATTCCTGGGAGTCACTTATTAAATTAGCATGGCCATTTATTGAAAAGGTATCTTCGAATTGTATAAATTCAGCGTCGATGTTAAATTTGTAAAGTTGTTTCTATCTTTGGCGTTTCATTGTGTAGTGAAAGGTTTATTCTTTGTAAATTTATTATGCTATAGCTCAATTTGAATGGATTATATTATTTTGAGAAGCTTTTTAATTAATAGATGTACGATACAACTTTGAGAATTAAAATTTCCACGGTAATTTAAAATGAAGGAACGAGCTTAAGTAATGGAATCAATTAAAGAGGATTTTTATAAACCTTAATTAATTTTGAACTTTCCGAGTGAAATTCTTTTTAATTGGAAGATTTAACTTAAATTAGCACAAAATATTAAAATTTTCGTCAATCATTCTAAAAAAAATCAAGCTTCTACAAACATAAATCTTAACCCTTGTTCACCCCTCATCAAAACAGACGATCTCACCCCATCAATATCAACCTTACCCCCTTCCCCTCCTCAGCTAATCCTTCCAACATCTTTAAATCCCCAAATCCAAAATAAGCAATGATAATTACCGTGCCGGCTGTGTCGAGGATCTCGAGCATGCACTGCTGGCCGTCCACCTCGACCTGCTTCCGGTAGCTGTCCTCGATGGTCGGGTCATACTTCTCGACGAAGATACCCTGGACGAACTGGACAGTGAGGGCGGATTTGCCGACGCCACCGCTGCCCAGCACCACAATCTTGTACTCGCGCATTTCTCTGTATTTTCACCTTAAGCTCTCTGCGCTATCTCTCTCGCTTGCCGCTCGATGGCCTCGAGAGGGTGCTAGTTCGCTGTCGCGTCGTCACAGGGCCCAAATGCGCAGGTACGCCACCTTGCGCTCGTAGATCGACCGCTCAGCGAGTACTGGCTCTGAAAGAGAAATTAGAGAGTTTAGGATTGTTGTTACGATGCTTGGTTGGGTTTATATTTTTATGGTTTCGTGGGTGTTGCGCGTTGAGAGGATTTGTGATAATTCTGAGAGTAATTTTTTAAGAATGATAGATTGTGTGTGGGATTTCAGATGTAGACTGTCAGAATATAGTTGTTTGTACTTTCTTAGAAGGTATAGTTTTTAATTATGCTTGACGCATGCAGAGTAAAATTTATTCGATTTATATTTTTAAACGTTGCACGTACAGGAAACAGCGGAACGTATGAATAAGTAAATAATTTTATTTTGGAGCAGTTTTGTTCGACGTGGGAAATTGATACTTTCTTACGGTTCACAATCGACGTCAATATTGCTACACGTAAAACATTTATGATTACTATATAATTGATCTCACACAACTAATTTATTTCTTACATCTTCAAAATTAGTGTCATTTTCGTTTGCTCAAAAGATAATCATTCGAAATATTATGATTTGTATTACTTAAATTAAAGTTATATAATCAAGTTTTATGCTGAATTTGCAGATTATATCGCAATATCAGGATGACTGAGTGTGTTATGTTGTCGGAGTCTATATGCAAGATATCAAAAGATAATGTATCGACTTTTTTGTAAAAATTTCTACAAATGCTGACTAATAAAACTTATGACACGGAGTATTTGTCAGAACGGTGAATAGAAATTTCTATTCTACTAAAAGACGTTTCTAATTTTTCAGAATAAGATAGGGGAAGTTTTTAATAATTCATTTTAGAAATTTCTTCAATTAAATAGATGACTCCAAAAGTTCAAGAAACAAATATTATCAAAAATTAATAACGTGTTAATAATAAACTAAACAACTTCACTTTCTTTAATTCACTTTTCAATAAACTAAACAAACTTGCTTTCTTGATACAAATAAAAGCTGCAATAAAATCAGAACCTACTCTTGATCGTAATAAGCACCCGATTATAAATTCAGCAGTACATAAAAGTTAAGGGATCGCATAATACGTTTCAATCATTGCATAATTCAAGAACAGTACTTTATCCACAATGCAATCGTTAAAAATTAATCATTATCAACAACAGAATCAGTCAATATTTACAACGCATATCTATAACACGCGTTCCAAACGTAACACAAATACAAAACCCAAATTCTCCTCGACAAAATATTCAAAGCAGATTCACGAATGCAAATAATAACAGAATTTTCACCGCATCAAACTCACCGGCTCTCTTTGTAACAAGAGCATCCTCAAGAGCCTCGCTAATGAATATTAATAAACCTTCTTACCCAGTCTCATTTTAACAAAAAAAAAATGCAAACTCGATCCGGTAACCCTGTTACCAAACCAATCCCGCCCCCACCCCCGCAACCCCAGAATCGCGACCCTATATTTCTAGGCCAACTGCAAGTCGCAGCGAGCGACGCTTCATTCATTTAATGGCCGCGGCGCGAAAACTCCTTCCGCAAGGATATTCCATTTTAATTATCATTTCTTAATGGAAGCGCGAGGGAAAGCGTAAATAATGGATTTTCTTTGAGTCGCTCGTGCGAGCGCGCAGTGCCAACTCGTTTAATTTACTGGAGGCCCCCCTGCATCGCTTCTGTTGGCGAAATTTGAATTACGATTCGGGGCTCCGCGCGACGCGCGGATATTGAAATCTAGGCGCAGATTTGTGGCTTGCATTATCTCGGTGCCAGGTGCAGGCGTGTGTGCAGCTCGCGTGGTTTGGAGGAGATTGCGTTTAAGTTGGAGTAATCATTGACGGATGGGTTGGTTGTCATGACAGGTGCAATTTTTTTAAGGTTGATGAAGTTGGAGTTTTGTAAAAGAATCTGTTTTGTCCGAGGATGTTCATTTGTTTGAAGAACTATGGTCGATGATTGTAAATAAAATTTTTTAATATATATTGGTGCTTTAAAGCCTTCGCATAAATTTCTCGAAAAGAACTTGCAATCAATAATCAATCAATACCCAGGTAAATATACTTTTTCGCCAATTAAACTCGAGTCAAAGCCAACCTCCTCGACCTGAAAATTCACCGGCTCTATCAAACTTTCAACATCATCCTCGACCCCTCGTAAAAGCATAAATTCATACAGCAGCGATATGTCTCAATCAGCAACGTAAATACG
The DNA here is from genome assembly GCA_900480035.1 of Eupelmus urozonus. Taxonomy (NCBI): domain Eukaryota; kingdom Metazoa; phylum Arthropoda; class Insecta; order Hymenoptera; family Eupelmidae; genus Eupelmus; species Eupelmus urozonus. The sequence continues at coordinate 26,858 of UELX01000910.1, forward strand.
ACGCCTCGCGAGCTCGGGGAGCTTTAATCATTTATGAATCAGCGCTCGAACAGCCGCTTCGGCAACGAATCACCCTCTCGAATCCACGCGTCGTTTTCTCGACGATGACGTCACGATGACTCCAACGCGTTTAAAATCCATGTCCGTTCCTGACGCTCGCAGCTCTCGCTTCGATTATATTTGCGTCCAAGGCCGGGACTTCCGCGCTCGGCGAATTCGTAAGTGGCTGCGGTTTGGACAGCAGCGCGGCGACGTCTCGGTACGATCGGACGAGTTTTGCATGCTGATGGTGGCTTGGTAATTTTGGATTGGGATAAGGCTATTTTGGTGGGCTGGCTGGATTGTGTACGAGCGTGACTCGGTGTTAATGCACCAGGCGTTTTACTTAGTTTTGAATGGTAATGAATATTAGAGGATGTTTTCTTAGAGAGGTTTTACGTGGAGCTACATTTTATTTGAGTATTATGTAAAAAAATGTGAAAAACTTGTTTGAATAAAATTCTGGTTTAGGAATGAGATATGGTAGCCGAGTACGAAGGTTTTTCTTTGAAAAAAATAATGTTAGATAAAAATGTCTTGAGTGATTTGAATACGCGATTTTTCAACGAGTCGCGTCGAGTAATTTGTTTTTTTACAACGTTAACAAATCACAAATGAACTTTGCTGTATACAGGTTAATTGCAACCGTAAATTTCCAAAGCCTTTTTCAATTTCAAATAAATAATTAAATCGATAAAAATGCATTATTGATGCTTTAAAAACTTTCCAATAAGTTATTCATTACAAGTCATTCCTGAAACAACATCGATAAAATGAGAGTAATTTAACGTCACGTTCCCGCGATTTCCGATTGATCGATACTTTCGTTAATATAATCCACACAATTTCCATCGCACACATTTCTCATCACCGTATAAATTTCAATAATAAACCATCTCTCTCACAACCTATAAAAAAAAAAAAAGAAAACAAATCAGTCAGCACATCAAAACATTTTCATTTCCTCATCTCCCCATCCACACACTCGTGTCCATCGGCAATCCGTCGCGCTGCTCAGCCGTATACACAGCCCGAACATCGTTCCACAAAACATACACTCTAACCGGCCGCAAAACCGAGCTCGCAGCTTCCGCAGAGAGAAAGATAAGCCCCCGGAGCGCGAGTTGCATAAGACCCAAAGCAAATAAAAGCGCGCGCCGGTCCGTTCCAATTTCGGACGATTATCGAGGCGCAGCGATAGTGCAACAAGTGCAGCAGCAGCAGCAGCAGCTCGTCTCGATTTTTGACCGCGAGCCAAGCGAGCCTTTTTCAATCTCCGGCATGCGGGTCGAGTGCAGCTCTACGTTTTTTTTTCTCTTTTTTTTTCATGTAAAAAAGGTCGCGTGCGCTGCGCAGCGTCATTCGCAGAGGCGGAATTTTCTGACCTATTTTCCTCGCTTACGGTCAGCGCTGGAATAAACACAAGAGAAAACGATATGACGGCTGAGGAGAGGGGGTTTTTCTAGTGCTTCTGACGCTCGTCTTTTTTCTGAAGGGGCATGCATCTTGGATCGGAGGGATGCGCGAAATTATGGGCTGTTTTGCCAGCCGCGCGCCGAGCGACTTGGTCTAGTTTGTACCGAGGAAGCCAGAGGCGGGGGGTTGGATGTTGCGGCTCGAGCCGGGGAGATAGGAAACTTTGACCCAGGGGTGAATGTGATGCGGGCTTTTTTTTTCTCTTGGATTCTTTAAATTGGTACAGGAGCGATGATAGTGAATGAGATTAAAATGTGGAAATATGCATTGCGCAAAGATTTTAATGAGAATCGTATAGAAAGCGAGGAACGGAATAAATACGGGTACTAAAATATTCGCCGGAAGAAATTTAATGAGAACTTGCGAAAACCAGCTCTCGTGTACTTTTAGTAATAAGAAAAAACTTGATTTATTTTGCCGCTGGATTTTCGCGGTGAAAAAGACTATTTTGGGGCTGGGTTAGCGGAGTATCTTTTGAATACGAGTAGCGGGCTGGTTTTAGTTAAAAAGACTTGTTTCGACTTTTGATAAGACATTTCTTGAATGGCCTGGTTTTTTGTTCTCGATTTAGTCGGTATTTATATTAAGTAAAATATCTATTTTATTGTTTTATTAAAACAAATTTTCTTGTTAACTATGGTATTTCATATTATTTAGCTGAATTAATAAACATTTTTTTTTATTTAAAATTTGTTATAATTTTTTCTAATAATTAACTTTGTATTTGTTCTTTTAAACATTGATTAATAATATTATTTCTCATATTAAACATTCTTATAAAAATATACTTCTCAATATTTAATGTGTATATAAGACTCGTATCAAGTAATCTTAAGATTAATTTTTTGAACCACTTTCTTAAACAAAAAAGGATCTATTCATAATATGTAAAAACGAGAACAAGTATAAATTCTAATATCAACGCATCTATACCAACCCATAAAACACCACTAAACCCAATCCTATAACCCAACACCCGCCAGCTCACAAACAGCCACAGTCTCAGACGCCAGAACAAATACTTCATCCCGATCTTATCACCCCGGTTCAGCGATCGGTTTAATCAGAGAAAATTGCAATTGCGCCCGACGCGAGCATTGTTTAGCTCGTCGCTCGATTGTCGCGGAATTCGAATAATTCGCGAGCGCCGCCGCGCCGGCCCGCGGCGCGGGAAATATAAAGTCCGCTAATTGGGCAATTATGAGCGGCCGCGCCGCGACAATAGAAACATTCCGGGCGGCCTGAAAATGATGATTCCGAAAACGACGACGAGGCGCGCTCTTGCCGCCTTTGTCGCGATGAGGCTTAATTCGCAGCTCGCCGCGGGACTTTCATTATGCTTTCTCTCTCTCTTTCGCTCTCGTGTGTCTAGGCTTAAATATGGATTTATGCTGATGCAAGCCGAGATCTTTTCTTTTTTATCTGCGATGGGGTTTTTTGTTGCGCTGGGATTGAATGCAAAACAAAGGGGATAGCGCGCGGCTATTTGGATTTCACGGTATTGTTGTTTCGGTATTTGTTTTCGCTTTTTATTTCTGGGGAAATTGATCTTTTCTGAATTATAGCTATGAGCATGTTCTCGATTTGATCGCATCAATTTTTCTTTTCTAGGTATACGAGAATGAGTAATTACACTCAACTAATTTTGATAAACGAATGCAACTTTCTTTTCCACCATTTATAATCGAGCTTATAGAGAAAAACTGCTCGAAGAAGCAACGTCGCTGCCTCAACGCACACGAGGTAATTAATCAACGATACACTACAATGTGTGCATTGTTCTCCAGATAGTAATACTCGCTCGAGTTTCCCCCAACTCGATCCTCAATTATTATCCGTCACACAGAGGCAACTTGCACAAAATTAATTTAATTCTGACAAAATTTTTCGATCGCTATCCTATGCACACCCCAGCTCGCGTCACGCAACTGCTGCTTTCACGCATAATTTTTCCCCGAATTTTTTCCCGTGACTCATACGTATATCGTAACCAAAATTTCCCTATTCTTAGTTTAATGTGAAGTACCGGGAAGCTAAAGGGGTAGAGTATTGTACAAATTTTCATTAAATGCGGTAATTAAGTTCTACGAAGCTAATATTACAACGATTAAGTAGTCTCTTCTCTAGAAATTTAAAACAAAAAGACGCGCAGAAAAATTTTGATGCAATATTAAATTAAGTCTAAAAAAAATCATGTTTAAAATACTTGAACTCCTTATACTCTCCTTGTCCTGTATAGAATAAAAGCTTTTAAAATTTATGTACGAGCCCGTACGAAGCTCGAGCTTGCTGCATGATTAAAGAACTGCAGATAGTCACGCTCAAAACGTACAGCTTTAATTTTTTATAAATTCATCAAAATAAACTTCGAGCTCATTCATACCCGCAGCTTTGTATTCCTAATGAGTTTTTAAATTCAGTTACTTCTTTAATTAATGGGCCGCGAGGGCGTTTAAACTAAAGCGCACTTCCCCAGTCCCAGCTGGGGGGGCTGGAGCGCTCGAGTGCCATCAAACTCGCGGCTACAAGTGGCGACGAAGCGGAAATTAACATTTTCCCTTCTCCGGTTTTTTTTACTCGCGCACACGTATATATATGCAGGCGCATTCCACGCGTGAAATTCACAAGCTCGCGCTGGCGAAAAACCAGGCCAGCTACCCCGGCGGCACTTCATTACCGCGGTCAGAGGGGAGAAAAAGTACGTATTTTCAGAAATCAGCGGAGAGCCCGCGTGTGTGTAGGCCTCGTCGTTGACCTTAATTTGCCGAAATCAATAGAGGGCCTCGAGAGCGAAAAAACGTGAGTTTGTAAATGGCGAATCTAAGGCTAATTTAACGTACGGTAATAATTTTTCGTTTGGGCAAAACGACTTGTTTCTTTTAAAATGATCTCCAACAATTAAAAAAAATTAAAGTAGAATAAAAAATTAGTAAAGAAACAAAAGACATCGTACCTATCCCCACTTTCCTAAATCATTCCAACCCCTTTAAAAAAAATACACTCAAGCAGCCCTAAATCGCCCCCATCCAAATAAAAAGTGAAAGAAACGCAAGCATTCAACCTACGCAGCTCGCAGGCAAATGCTAATTTCCAGCGACAGCGCGCTAGCCGCATGCATTGAACAACACGCAGCGCAACGCTAAATACGGTTATCTCCGAGAGCCGAGCCAAAGAGAGGACAGCCACCACACCAATGCCGGAGGCGCATACGCCTGATTGCGCCCTGGCATATAGTGTGACGCCACGCTGCGCTGTCATCGCGCTCGGCTCGGTGTGTGTGTGTGTCTGTGCGGCTGGCCTAAATCCAGAGCCGAGAGAGAAATATAGAGAGGTCAGCGACGGGGGCGAGCTGCTCGATATTTCGGACCGAGCGCGATAAGGCGCTGCTTTTCTTCGAGCCGAGCTTTTGGTTTTTGAGGTTAGTGGGGGGCGTGCCCCTGATAGCTCGGTGCTTTCTAAAACGGCGGAGATCCGGTATTCCTTTGCGTGGATGCGCTGAGCGTTTGTCGGAGGTTTGCAGTGTTTTGTTTCAGGATGCAGGTTTGTTTTTAATATTGTTGTTTGTAAGTGTTTATTTGTGATTTCAGAACACGCTATATTAAAGCAATCATGTGCTTTTTATTATTATTATTTATATCTAGATGTTACTATTAGGAACTCAATAGCCCATTAGATTCATTATAAAACAAATAATTTTAAGAAAAACCATTAAACAGATTTAAAAAGTTAATCGGTGAACTATCTGACCTGGATTGAATGCGCAGTTGCATCGTAAACCTGCAGTGAAACCACTCAGGGCGATTTCTTCGATACGAACCGAAGATGCATCGGAAGCGGCAAGACACCTTCGAGAGGCACCCTAAAAATAGAGCTGTCGAATTTTCCAAAGTTTTTAGTCGATTTTGCAACTACTGCTGTTCGCTCGATCCGTTATCGGGAGAATACTGTCTGTCTAAATTTGCTTGAGTCGGAAAAGGATAACAGAGATTATCAGAAGTTAGAGAATAAAGTAGCTGGCTGGTCACGTTAAAGCGCAACAATCGACTTTCTCAAATCGCCGGTTGATATGTTTATTTGAGATTCACAGATATACTTGTAACGTTATAATCGAGATGTTAATACTTCCAGCTCGATAATAGCAAAATGATCTTCGTACAGCTTAACGTACGAATAAAAAGCTGAAACGTTATCCATCCACACAGTGGTATACTCCTCTTTTTACGTTAAAAAACTTCGCGATAACAATAATGAACAGCGTAAAGCCTTCGAAACTAAAATGAGGAAAACCCTTTCCTCTAATCACACACTCGAACACGCAATCCAACCTTAAAACCCAAACTGCACTCCAGCAGAAAACTTGCAGCAATCCTACTCGGCCAAGTCTGGCGCGTTCTGGAGAACTTTTCAGAGCAGCGGAGGATTCGACCTCGCGAGGGAAAGTTCGTGTACGTGCGTCTCGATATCAGACCACATACGAGCCGGCGTGCAGGAAAGTTGCTTATCTGCTCGGCCCCGGCTGGCCGATTTTCCCCGAAGGGGAAACTCCGAGCTTGTGCCGATGCACAATGCAGGGCGCATCGCTAACGAGCATCTGCGGGCTGTACATTCGATTAGGTCCTGCGACGCACATACGCATGTGGGACACTGCTAGGAGGGCTAATTAGCGAGTGTGGCTGTCAGTTTGATGCTTGGTTTGAAATGAGAAATAAGTTAGCGATTTCTGTAGTTTTAAGTTAGTTTGTATTGGAGAAGCCGAAGTAGTGTTTAAATAAGGCATTAAGGATTATTAATTTTTGCATTTAAATCTTAGATATTACAACTAAATGTTATATTTTAATATTGTGTATTTAAACTTTTCTTAAAAGTAAATTATTTGTTCTGAATTTCATTTTAAATAATTTTAGAACAATCTAGTGGAACTATGAAAAATTTTATTTTTTAAAATGTAATATCAATTCAAAAACTCTTAATTTGAAGTACCAAGAATGAAATGAAACAAGATTATTTATACGATTTATTTTATTCCAATCTCTAACCCTGATCTAGGCACAATAACTCACTCCTTCGCACTATGAATGGATCCTAACGATCTTCAGCGTTGCCATTGTAACGCGTTACGAACTCAATAAACTACAACGAAACTAGTAGTGTTTGTTATGTTTGTGAAGCAAGAAAACGTTAGTATTAACAGAGACATTTGAAGTTTAATGACTTGTGTGAGAAACGTTGCACTATTAACGTATTATAAATAAAAATGTTCTTTTTATTGTTGAAATGATAGCTAACTTTCTGTTTATTTGATATTTTTTTACGAGGATAAATATTTATTTAAATTCTGAAAATTTCAAAATGAACAAAGTAGTGATAATTAACAATTGCTTCAGATGCCCACACCGAATCTCAAGTGTACCACCTCAGCACCTCATTCATCAAATCAAATTAACATTGATCTCCTCTCACTGCAAATAAGTAGCCCCAGTATTCCTTCAGTTCATCCTCAAAGCTTCCACTCCGAAAATGAGGAAGTAATCTTAGATCCCAGTCACCGGACGACTTGACCTACACGCTAACATCAGTATAAAAGGAGCTGAAACTGAAAAAGGCAGACGGCTCGTTAACCTGCGATCCTCTCAAAGAGGGATCCTTTGTCGCAGTCTCATCCTGCGAGAGCAGAGCGCCATGCGGGCTATCGACATTGGGCGCTTGCACAGCTTCGAGGGCAATTCACTTAGGGCTTCGTCTTCTCCCGCAGAAAGACAGAGGAGCAGAGTATCGATTGCAAGTGAGGAAAGCAAGATACGCGACGTGTCTCGTTGACTCTATGAATTGGATGTCCGTGATTCTTGTCGTTGACTGAGAGTTCGTTTTCGGAGATTAGGCTGAGCGCTTGTCTTGTTTAGAAGTAGATTATGGCTTGATGAATTCGGTGGAGTGTGGGTGTTAGGGAGATAGTGGGTGGAAAATGCTTGGCTGTTATTGGCTTTGTGAGAGATTGATGAGTGCTATATTTGGAATAGATTTGAATGTTTTTTTTGTTAGGCCTTTAGAGGCATTGTGATGGTACAATGTAAGCGCAGTTTAATTTTATTAAGTAAACACAATAGATAAGATAATTTCATATTAATCGATGAAAGGATGGATACAAGTATGTAAATATTAGTTTTTTATCTCTTTAGGTATACAAAAGCGATATGTTCACTCGGAATAGATAGAAACTTTCTCCAACTACTGTTTAAAGCTTGTCCTATCCGAGTAGATACACTTAGAAAATAGCTTATCTGCATTTCGTTTTGACACCTTCAAACGTTGTCATATATTCTATTTTATTGAGCTTAGTTGATTCGCGATCAGATTTGAAATAAAGCAAGAATGATGTTCACAATTTTGAAATTAATTCTAGGACCGAATATGACGAAAATGATTGACGTTTCTGTTATCGACAGAATCTTATACCCCAAGTAAATAGTACTAAATCATGTAACAGTTTAATCATTTATTTTGAAGTTATCGTCTAGAGTAGTTTATAGTGACATTTAAATGCATTGTTAAGTTATACAGAATATACTTACTGCTTGAATAGCGAATTACTAAAATATTTCTAAATTGAAATATTGTATTGTAAATTTTTTTAAAACGTGTATAAAATAAATAATTTTAAACTTAAAATTAAGCTGAAGTCAAGAAATAATAAAAGCTATGATAACACTTACAAATAAAAATATTGGGCTTACAAGCACAGTAACTCCCAGAACTCACCTGTAACAAAAAAGAAAAATCATCATTAGAATGATGATAAACAAAGTGATTGAAAAGGAAATTTTAAAAAGGTTAAAGGAATTTTTTTTTCAATATTTTAAAATAAAAAAAATAAACGACGCAGGTCATTCAAAAACCTCAAAATAGCAAATTTTGTAATTCCGAAAAAAACAAACCCTTCAAAAATACAGCATCGTAAAAATCAAGTACTTTTCTTCAAACCAACCAACTCTATCATCCCCGTATACCGCCATTACTCCGATGCTCTTACAAACCCACCACCCAGCGCGATCCACCTGCACTTGGCCGCGCCGCAACAGCTTTGTGTCCGACACTGTATCGCTTTTGTGTCACCGTTATTGTGCCCAGTACTACCGAAAAAGAAGAAAAGCACGCCGCAAAGTATAGCACTTGAAAGAAGGTAGCTGCAGCACATCACAGGTGTACACCCCCCCTCTCTCGCCCTCACCATTGTGCCGTAGCGAAAAAAGTGTGTCACATGTGCGGGCGGCGAGAGTAGGTGTTGCTACGGCCCCAAATGCTGTACTCGTGAAATTTTCAGTCGACGCTGTATATACACCGGCGGGGGTGATTGGCTTGAGCACGCCAAGAAGTGAGGGGGGGATTCCGCTGGAGTGGGAACAGTCGATAATCAGCTTCGACTCCGAGAGCTTTTTACCCTTTCTTAGCTGGCTCGGGCCGGAGTGTCTTTAATTTGAGAGCCGATACGGAGAGAGAGGAGCTTTGTCAGGACGTAGCCTTTTCGTTTGGCCGGGCGTACAGTCGAACGCTTTTCAAACGGGCATCTCGAGCGCATTGTGCAGTTTGTAAGAAGATTGAGTTTGAAAGCCGATGGTAAATTGTAAGATTTTTTTTCAGTGAAAAAGGGTTTGAGTAACGAAAGAGTGTTTGTAGTAGAGTTTGAACAGGAATCGGTGAAAATAATTAGATATTTGCTAATTAAAATAATTCATCGATTAAATTGTCCCTAACAATGATCATTTTTTTACGAGGATTAAATAAAAGAGGATTAATATATTAATGACGAAGGCATTCCAATGAAAGAATTTCTAATTAAAAATTTTGAGTAGTTTAAAGTGCCATAAATAACTCATTAATTATATCTCATTAATTATAAAAAAAATTTATACAACACAGTGAATGAATTTTATCAAGAGTTTCAAATTTCTTTATGATTTAATATAAAACTATGAATACTTTCTATTACTTTAATGATTTTACGTTTATTCACAAGATACTTATGTTTAAATTAGTTATCCTTATATAGCTAAGTTGTTTAAAATTATAACTAATTTGCTTAATGTTATAATAGCTTCTCAATTTACAGAAGTTAGTGGTAGTAATAATAATTTTACTTTTTTCAGACCAATTTTTAAATTAAGAAGATTCTGGAATTAACTAAACATTGAACAAATTTTATACTAAATAATTTCTCTATTTGAAAAATCTATGAAAAATTAATTTATTTTAATGTACATTTAAGTTTAATAAAACTCTCCATAATTACAAACCACTAAATCTAATAGTTTTCGAGATAACTTTTTAAAGTTTACTTTAGTAAGCATATCCTAAATCTCCTCACAATTTATACCGTAAAAGGGATCACGCTTGACGTGACCAAAAGAGCTTCCCAAAGCGTATTAATTCATCAAGCAGCGCGCACAGCCGCTCGCTAAATCATCCTTAAAACGCCGGCGAAAGCAAAAAGTTCGAGGGGTGGGCGCTAGCAGTGGGGCAACAGTGGGAAAAGGGCTCACTTTAAAATCGACCAATCGCCCTCCCCAGTTGCTATCGTGACTGGGCTCGTTCGATTTGCGGCCGATGGGGCTTCGATTTCATCTCCGGGACTGCTGCAATGTACGAGTGTATCGCGAAATGTTCTAGCTATTTTTAGACTGCCGTTTCGTTTCTAAATTATGTCGCTTGCTGCAGTGTTTCAATATATAGTAGCGAAAAACTATTATTCAAAAGAGTCGAGGTACGATTTTACTCGGAAACGCGAGAAAGAAATGGAGTTTACCAATATTTTTGAGCTATTTTACTTGTCTATTTTTTCACTATTTTTGGCTGAAAAAGCAGTGGAACTGCTGTATATTTTCTTTTTATTTGGTGAATTGATCTGGTACATTTTTAAACACGTACGTGGAATTCGTCCGCGAAGAATAAAACCGAAATATCGGGCCGTTTTTTGTTGGAACTTAAGCCACATTTTTGGAAGATAAATTTTCAATATTGAAGTTTAATGTACTTTCGCCTAATTTGTACAAATGAAATTGTAATAGACGGATCAGTAATTTTCAGCGAAATTTATTTTTAAGTAAAACTATTCATTCAATATTTACATTTATTATTGGTCATAAAAATAAACAGTATAAAATGTTATATGTATTGCAAAATTGCTATGGAAATTAATTTCGTAATAAATAATTACTAAGTACAGCTGTACCAATACATTTTCGTTTAAGCATTGCCATAATAATTGTTTTATTAATCTCAAAGCTGCAGCTTTAATATTAAATCATTTCCGAGCTACTAGAATAAGTATTTTCAATTCATCTATCTAAATAACCGATAAATCAAATTTATTTAACTTTTTTGTGTATATAGAACCATTAATCGTTCTACTGCAAAATAAAACAAATTAAAACGTACACAAATATATTTTATTGAGTTAGAAAAACTTATCACAAACAAACTTTTTCATCTGACGTAAAGAGACCCCAAAGAGATACTTGTTGTATATTTCATAGAGTTTTTATACATGTTCTTATGAATTAATTCTTGTATATACCTAAATTTTCTATAATACCTAATAAAAAAGTATTTGAGAATCACACAAGCCATCAATCAAGTAAATATTAATCTAAATTACAAACTTTAAATTTCATAAAATATCGTCATCCTAAACATTTCCCTTTGAAAATATTTCCAAACCAGAAAATCTGTAACCGCCCGCGTCACCGCCGCAAACGAGCAGCTTGTCCGCGTCTTTTTATTTTTCTAACAACGAGCCGGGCGCGCGTGGGCGCGTGCGTTGATATATTCTAACGACGTTTCATCTCTGCCGGGGCCGCCTAAGTAATTCAGAGAATGGAAGCCCATTATGTTCGAAAAAAAGTCTTTCAGTTCGCCCCTTTGCACCGGCTCTCGCAAAGTGACACGTTTTTCATTCTTCTTCTTCTTTTCCTCCTCCAACGCTCTCTCGGTCCAAGGCTACGCGATGCGACGCGCTCTCGCATAAAGCGAAATGGAAAGTAATTAAAAATCGCGAAGATTGCGGAAAAAATGTGTGCCGCCCCGCCACCAGAGCAATCTGGGTCAGGCCCTCTTCTTCTCTCTTTTTTTTTTTGTCGCGTAAAAGCGCAGTGGGAGGATAAAAAAAAAGGAGTAACGCTCACGACACTATAGTCTCGCGCAAGATGAGCGGTATACGCTGCCCGATGCGCTTTTTACACTTTTCTAGTGCTGCAGTAGCTGGCTTGTGTATATGTGAGATTTTAGGTTCCTCTGCAGAGTGCGTAAGGGGGTGGGGGTGGAAGGCGTTTCGCGGCACGGTGGGGAGAGGGCGTAATGTATGCGGGTTTAGCTATAGTTCTTGTGAATTTGAGGGTATATGGCAACTTGGTTTTTTCGATTTGTTATTTGGTTATTAGTTTGTTTAGCTTTATTTTGTTGTTGCTTAATTAAAATCTGCTTTATTAATATATTTATTTTACTTTTATTTATTTTTATACTCTAGTAACCACCACGTTAATAATTAATTATTTAGATAAATGTTTGAAATTAGGGATAGATAAAAATCGAAATAGATAAATAAGCTTGAAAAAATTAAATGAACTAACTGATTTAAAAAGGGTGTTGATATTTTTTCTACAATTTTTTTTAATGCAGTTGATCCATTAAATACCAAAAATGAACTTCTTTCAATGTAAACCAGGCGAATAAAATACTCAGATGAATGGGTGTATTCATTTTAGCCGAGCAGAGAAGCCAAACATATTAATATGAATGATTGAGTCTCGATGATATCTAAAAAAGTGTGAAGTCTAAAAATGTAAGCATTGATATTAATATGCTTCTTTATATTCCTTATTTTTCAAGACTTATAAATTTATTTTTCTTCACATTCAAGAACATCTATGTATTTGAACCGCCTCCGTTGGAAAGTGGAAAAAAACTCCCCGGAGGCAAAGAAGTATAGCTCGACATTTCTCATTGAATTTCCCAGCGTTAAAAGACGAAGAAAAGTTTTGCGAGTCCGTTAAAAACTTATCTCGATCTTCCGTGCGGAGGCGCTAATTCAATCCAGACGCTTTGCAAGATCCGCGTTACTGAACTGCGTAATTCAGTTAACGCCAAAAAGACGACGAAAAATTTTAAAACATTTATTGAGCGCGGGATCAAACGCTTAAGCTAAAACTAGTTTGAATAACAGTAACAAATGATTTTCTAGCAAGTTCAATTTTAACGGTTTGACTAGTTAGTTTTATAATCTTTTTATATGTGGACAAATAATAATAAAATAATTTCATTACCGTTAACTGGGGTAAAGCGAGCGTTGTGGGACAAACCGAGCAGCACGTGATTACTTGTTTGTAAACTCTGTATTGTTGCTACCGTAAACTGGGGTGATGCGAACACCCTGAGGTAAACCGAGCAGCGCGTGATGGAAACATTACAACAATACAGAGTTTACAAACAAATAAACACCTGCTGCTCGGTTTGCCCCACGGTGCTGAGTTTACCCCCACTTACTTTACGGTATTAATGACCTACGTATACAAAATGCGCGTTCTTACTGTAGATCAATACGAATAATTAATGTATTAAATAATTTGAACCCAAATCCTTCAATAACAAAGGAAACCATTTATGCATATTAAAACAAGTTTCTTTCAACTATAATCTATCATTCTAACAATTTCTCTAAACCCAACCGGAACAATTACCCCTTCTCATCCAAAAATCATCCTCACCAATTTGAAAAACGATCCTTCCCAACCTCAACCATTAAAACAAGTGTCCTAGAAAATTACACCAGCCCAGCGCAGGCCACACCTTTTCTAACCTGTACCCGAGCTCGCACACCAGAGCCCACCGAGATTAGACCTCTCCGTCGTAGGTTCCGCTTGACTTCCGGCGCCTGGGCATTAGCATTGCGCTCACGAGGCTTCCGCCTCTTCCTTTTCGAATCGCGGCCGATTCGGGCGATATATAGCTGCGCGCGCAGAGATACAAGTGCCCCTGGCTGTGCCGAAGAAGAGAAAGAAATGCCTACAGCCTGGCTGGAGGAAAGAAGGGACTCACTCGATTGATTTGACATGCTCGGCTGGCCGTTCTCAAGATCGCTTTGTTTCCGACTGTCGCCAGCGAACGGCTGTTTCGCTTGAGATAATTGATTTTGTGATTAGCGGTAACCTCTTTCGGCTGACTTTATTAGGACAATGTGGACTACGGTGCGGGAGGACTGGTTTGGTTCTTGTTTTGTTGGGCTGGTAGAAGAGGTTGCTGATAGCTATGAAAGTGAATCTGTTAAGGTGTGTGTGGTGTGCAGTTGATGTATAGCTGGAAAGTGAAAACTTTACTGGAGATGAAACTGTTTATTGCAAGTTATTAGAGTTGGTAATAGATAGAAAGTGCATCTTTGATAATCATCTGGTTAGGTTTAGAACGATATGTGAAGAATAGATGAGCACATAAAATTATGAAACATTTTTTGCTGATTTTGTATTACAAACAATGAAAGAATTTTATGACTTCATTTTAAAACAAAGCAAATACGATAAGCTTTTTGATACTCATTAAACTTTGGACAGAAAAGAGGCAGAAACTATAGAGATCTATTCTCATAAAATTATTTCCACCCAATCATATACCACCAAACCAATGTCTCACTCCTTCTCAGAAACGTTAAGCTAACGGATATCTTAATTTCGCCTCCGTCTCAATCTGCCTGCTTGCGGCCGAAATCTCAGCATACGTAAAGGAATCGTTATATACTAGTTCTATCGACCTGCGAGCTCGCAGAGTCGTAAATTAGCCGCTAAAACGGAGACAGCGAAAGAGAAGACGGTTCTCGATTGATTTGTGGCCGCAGGGCTAAGATCCGTGTCGCTTACGATTTATACAGTGTACGTTTTTCGGCTGTTCTAGGTGCTGCATGATTTGGTGGTTTAGTTCCGTTTCGTTTGATTGATCGTTTTTGAAGATTAGATCTGAAAATAGGTGGAAACTATAAATCGTTTATCAAATTTTTTAAAATGCATTAATGCACGAAAGTTTTTTTGACGATATAATGACCTACTAGTTCGAAAGTGATCTATTTAACGTCCAAATGGTTGAGGCTAGCTTAAATGATTATCAACACTTGTTTTTTAAATTTTAAAACATTTTTAATTTTTCAAGCGTCGCAGGTAGTAAAATTTTAATTGAATAAAGTTAAGAATAAAAGTTAAGTTATTTTAATTTAAGCTGCTAATTTACTTAAGTGACATCACTCTTATAAGTTGAAGGCGATATTTTCAGCCAAAACTTATTTTAACTGCGACAATGCAAACTCTATTCAGCTAAAAAAAGGCAAATTGAAAATTTGCTAAGGCACTTATTCTCGTCAAATGAGCAGCGTAATTCAATGAGAGAAATACTCGACTTTCGACGTAACAAGAGGATGCCTATGAATAAGGTCGCTTTTTTTTCTCAAGAAAGTCAAGCAGACCAGCCTGAAGTGGTTCGTTAGCACTATAAGAACATCTCGCCAGGTAGACGAAATTCAAATTAATGCGACGCGAGTCTGACGCTCATGGCCTTCGCATCGGGCAAAAAACAAATCCATTCTCAAAAAACTCCGGAATCCTCATAATCCTCTCCAAATTGATACTACAGTCCCACTCACCCGTGCCCCCTTACTAACTGCATTTCTATTTTCGTTTTTCCTACTGACAAATCGATAATTGCCCAAAAAACTTTCACGCTAAATTAATCAGTTAACAAGCGATTCCACTTTCGTCTTTCACGTATTATTTTCCATACACCTCAGCAAGGCCGAGCAGAGAACCCGCTTCTATTCTCGTCCCGACAAACGCAATAATTCATCGGCATTCAAGCCCAACTAATTAAACGCCCAGTCGAAAAACGCACGCCTGATTCAGCCCTTCAACAGGGCAGTGAGGTCAATTGAACACCGCCCGATCGCCGGCTACACCCGAGATTCATCGTCGTTATAATGCGACGTGACACACGTACAGACTTTGCGCTAATGCAGTGGAGGCTTGGGAGGGGGAAGTTGGGGCCGAGCGGATTTTCGCGTGCTCCGCGTCCCGGCGCTTCTTCTTTTCGACGTTCGTGCGCTATCGATCAACGCCGTTGGGGCTTTAACGATAAAACTTTGTTTCTGGCGCAGCGCTCGTTTTGGAAAGTTTAGGAAAGAAGTCGGAGGGAGTGTTTCAAGTTGGGGCTGTATGCTGATGAGATGGTTATGGGGTTGGAGGCGCGAGGGTTGGTGGATTTTAGAAGACGATAATAGTTGGGTTTTTGAGAAATGATTGACTGGTTTTTGGTAGGGTAGAAATTGTTGTGGCAGTGAAATTTTATTGGGACATTAAATGATTAAAGTGAGTTCAGTGAGCTGACTGTTTTATAGCCGTTTCTTTAAGAAGGTTTTGAAAAAATGGCTACACTTTAGAAGTAATTTAGACTGAATTAAGTATAGTAAAATTCTAGCTGTTTATGGTCGTTTTATTGTACAGTATATAATAGTAAACAATTATTTGCTAATATTACAACATTTTTCCCTCGGTGTAATGAACACCGTGGAAATGCTTTCATTCATAAAATTATATGCATCAAAGGCTAATGGATGCAGCTTTGGACCTCCCACGTAAACTTTAACGATATTCTCATAATCAATGGAACATGTTTCAATAATTATAAATCAAACATCAACACAGAACTGTATCGCCACATACATTCCATTTAAACTCATCAACCAACCCTTCCACCCTCTAATACCAACCAGCCTCCTCATAACCATCACTTCTACTACGATCACCTCCAGCGACCTCAGATACTTCGAATTATACAATCCAGACACCCCCCCTCCCCCATAAAACGTTTATCGTCGCTTTAATTAAACCCAGCACTTCCTGCACGCGCATCCCCGACGAAATTCGTTAGCCCAGGCCTCGCAGGAGCGCGATAAAACGCCGGTCGCGCGCTCTAATTGGCGAATTGCAGCCTAGTGCCGAAAGTGGATTACAAGGATGCGCTCGCTCCGTATTAGCAACTTTATTTCTGAGCAAATAACCACACGCCCCCTCATCTCTCGCCAGCGCTTGATCATTTAGGTACCCGCGAGAGGCCGGGAAGTTGAGCTCGTACGCGCGCAGAGTCGAACCTGTTAATTAGCCAGTCATCCGTCATAATTTGAATTGAAACGGTACGGAGCCGTGGTCTGTTATTTCGCCGCGCGCGGCGCGACGCTGGCTCGATCCATCATTTTAGCAGTCGCAAAGAGGAGACCGGAATGGATTAAACGAATTTCATAGCGCGGAGGGGGGGATGCTTTTGAGCTCGTTAAGGGATTATTCGATAAAATGGGATTTTCGTGAACGGCCGCGGGAGAGAGTGTTTATTTTAAATTTTCGTTAAAGGAGCCGCGCGCGGAAATGGGTCAATGGATTCGGTGCGCCGCAAGTGGGTTAAGCATCGTCGATTTTTATTGCACGTGCGTATAAACTATTAATGATCGAAAAAACCGCGAGGTACGTAAATCGTCCAGGCTAAAATTTTAGCGAAAATAAAAAAAAAATATGTCGAAGGTTGTAAAGAATGTTTCTGCTCGCTTACAGTGAGCTGCCGCAGGGGGAGGGTGAGGGGGTCTAAAGTGTAGGGCGTACTACCGGCCGCGAGAGAGCGGGGCACATAACAAATCCATCCGGACGGCTATTTCCGCAGCCGGCACCGACACATATGCGCGGAACTCCCCCAGCTCTTAAAAAACGAATAGAGGGCGCTAGTACGCTGACCCACTAGTACACTTATCCGCAGAAATATGTCTTTTTCATGTTGTCTTTTGAACGTTTGTTTTTTCTTTTTTTTTTTTATAACTTTGAGGTAAGCTGCTTAGATTTAGCAGAAAATTAAGTTTATTCAGTAGAGATCCGATCCGATTCTTTAAAGAATATCTCTAACGTCATTAAAATTCATGACTTTTTTTTCATTATTTTACTTTTAAAAAATTATCAATTTCTTAAGATTTGATTTTCTAAATGAAGCAATTAAATTTAACGAATACCGAAGTAAAGTCTCTACGATGAGCCAATAAACTGACGCATTGAATAAGACAATGAGAAAAAGTATCATAGTCCCCAGCCTTATCTAAGCCAGCAGACGTCGGAAAATTCTAGTTTGAATTTTCGCCTTTTCAGAGAGGAAAAAAGTCAGCCGAAGAATTGGGTCAAATCGCTGCCGCAGTTTGCCAAGCTTCCAGTTTTTCATTCCGCTCGCGTACAGAGCTCGAAACGATTAATCGCGTTAAATTGTTTAGCCAAACTTACGAGCCGACTAATGAAATGAATTCTTCAGCTCCAAGGACGTCTATATAGAAAACTTTTCACTTTTTTTTTTCTTTTCACATAAATATACCGTCAATTATGTTACGCGCGCTGCTGATTCATAACGAGCCAGATACGCCGCGCGCTCTAGTGCGTTGCAACATTCGTCATAAGCAGACGGCAAACTATAAGCGTAGTATAAATTGCGGAGAATGAAAATGTGCATTTCAGATTAAGCGATACTGTAGACTATGTTGAAACACGAGTTGAATTGATTTCTCGTTAGAGGCTAACTTTTTTCGTGGAAAGGCGGTTAGCTCTCTCGCGAAGTGAAAAGAAAAGCATCGGCTGTAAAGTTGCTTAATGATAATCGTATTAATGTTATTCAACGTCGAAAGTTTTAAGCGAGAAGAGCGAGAAGCGAGGGGGAGAGTGGGGTCATTGTACCCACGGCCGATTAGGACGATCACTTACTTCAATTGTAAGCGGCATAAAGTCAATTTTGAGTAATGGTTTTGGCGCGGGATTTAAGCTGCGATGAACGACGATAACAGTATAATGAATAACGACAACAACGTAGTGGTTTGATACTTTATCTTTTATAATGGCTCGATATATTTTCATCGTGATAAGTTTTTAAACGTCGGATTGAATATTCTGTTCATTCTATCAATAGTTCCTCGCTGTATGCATCTTTCTTGCTACAATGAGTTATCTATGGGTAATAAAGGACGGCGGTCTATTTTCCGTTTACGATTAATTTTAGTTATTTATATAATACCAGCTGAACCGTATTTTATCATTTGAAGAAAATATTACAATCTTTCCATAAGACCAAACAAAGAAGTTTCATTAACGTAAGTCTTGCACTATATATAATACACCAGAAGATCGAATGTAACGTTTCTGATAACAAATTTCTAAAAAATTATAAAAAAGAAAATAATGTAATGTGAAAGAAGGATATATGAAATCATAAAAAAAAATTATCTGGAGAAATTCCTAACCTTACGTGAGTATATGTCGTTAACTAAAGAAGAAAGAACTTTTGTTCCTTTTTTTCAAGGCAATTTTTCATTTTTCATCCGACTTTAATTTACACGGTATCATTTTATTTCTTGAGTTATTTCACACAGACTCAATCATAGAAAAATAAAAAAATATAATTAAAACGCGCAAAGGTACAGATAAATGTTTATAAATACGTATACGCGCAGATAATTTTTTAGAAATGTGTTAAATATAAAAAATCCTAGATTGTTAAATCAATTATTGAACTATATATAGTGCAAGATCTTAAAGCTCAGTAAAGGAATGTTAAAACACGCGACAATCGAGCCGTCAACAAAAGCTTCAATAAAAGCACGCGCTTCATTTGATCCAACAGCGTACACCACCCAGATAACTCCCGTAAAACCTATTGTCACCTTTTTTCCCAATCCCACCCACACAATACAAATCGTCGAACTGATCTCAACCTCAAAATTAGTAAACTATTCCAACCAAAAACCTAAACCCCTCCAAACATCCATACACACAAGCCCACCAGCATGAATCAAACCTAACAATCCCCGGCATTTTCACTCGCTCTCCTGACCATCACTCGATGCATCCGACGCTAAATCCTCGACTTGGCAGCTCTCGCGCGAAACTCGCCGGTCTATAGAAGACGATGAGCTCGCGGAGAAAGCAGCGATCCCGGTCGGCGAACTCGAAACTTCCGAGAAGCGCCGACGAGCGCACAAAAAAGTGCCAGCGACGAGTTTCGTATCGTGTCAGCGGGTCACGCGCTCGGCTCTCTCGCGAGATAAGACCTGCCTGTGACGATACGTCCAAGGTGCGGGTGGCTCCGGTTTTTCGTATGTAACTCGTCAAAAGGTAGAGTAGGGAAAATGGAATTAAATATGATTAGAGTCTGAAATTTTTATTAGCTCTTTCCACGAGACAGGCGCGCAGCCGTGAAAGAGGATTGCTTCGCGCTCGCGGGGCGTAAAATGATTCTCGAATTGGCTTGGAGCGTTGTATATTTATATAGGAAGAAAGTGTAATGGGCGCCGTCGTGCGTGACGCGCAGTCCGTCGGGATTTTCGGGAGTCGAAGTTTACGAGCTGTCCCTTCCGCGCAGCAGGTGCGCGTTGGAGTAGTTATTTATCTTTTCTTTGTTTTATTTCCGGTTTGAATAAGGAGCCGAGTATAGGTTTTTAGGTGCTGCATAAGCTTGCGAAGCGAGTCCGTGGGACTTTTGGCACGGGATTTTGCTATAACTTTGAGACGTGGGTTCGGATAGCTGTAAAAGGAAGACTCGCACCTGTAGTTTATCTTAGGGCTTTTAATTTTTGAATACTTGGTGTTACGTTATTTAACAAACAATTTTTTTTCTTTGAAGTTTATATTGAATTATTATTCTTGATATTACGCTAATTATTTAATAATAAGTTGATAATAAAAACATTTGTTAGAAGCTTTCTAAGAGTTAAAAAATTTTAATGTAAAGTTATTAGCAACCAAAGATAATAACAAAAACGCGTGAAAAGTTTATTCATATTCAAAAAGGCATAAATATTTAGAATTTTTGTATCATCTTTCATCCTGCCAATAAATATGCAAAAAATTGACATTTTTCAACGCAACAAGTTTATAATAAAATCGTACGTTGCCTACATTAAAAAATTTTTTAAAAGAATTTTCTTCAATAAACAAGCGAAAAAAAGTTCAAGAGAACACAACTTTTACTAAGCAAACTCGTATAACGGAGTATAACTGCTTATATTTATCTGGTAGCTAATCCGTTGAAACCAACCGAAACTCCGTTCAAATCTTTGACCGAAGTTGTAGATTCTCCTTATTAGTTTATTAATATATCTATCAGATATTAGTATATCGCGTCTTATAAATTATCGATAAAGAAAAAAAAAAATATTAAAAAATCAAGGTTTACATTTGTTAAATCATGTTCCGGTTTAACGACGTGGTGAGTTATCGCTTACGTAAAACAATGGCTCGTTGCTCGAATACGACCGACGTATCGCCCGAATATTCGATTTCGAATTACCTAGCGTTACTCGATGCCCACACGCTCGTGTTTTGCACGCTTCAAATTTTGACCCTTGCTTTAGTCTGACAATTTATTTGTCCATCATTTTCATAGTTACATGAAAATATTGTAATTTTGGTGTTGGAAATTATTATGTTTTTATAGATTTTTGAAAATATACTTTAGTAATAAACAAACTTATAAATAAAGTAAATCGTTTGAGACTGAAAAAATTGACCTACCAGATATTTACAATAACATATTTCGAAAAAACTACCTTAAATACTTCGATATAATCTTATCAACTTTGTTGATACTGGTAACTTTTGTTACCTCAAATTCGATAAAGCAAACCTGTAATATCAGCCATTATATTTATTCTTTAAAATATTTGTCTATTCTAGCGATTCAAACTTTGCCGAAAAATATACAGAATATAATAAAAATTATATCATGTTTTTCTTATGTAAATATAATTTTTCTTCAATAAAATATATTTCTCTTTTATTACTGAAAATAATAAATATTACCAAAAATAATTTCTCTCCGTGTACAGTTCGGTTAAAAGTCAGTAGACAAAGAATCTTCGGTAAGTGGTTGTTAACGCGCGCGATTATCGAAGACAGTTCAGCACTATGGGTAATGACTTTTATCGATTTCTATGCTACCACTATGTTTCTTTGTCTCGCGACTATTTGTCAGAACGTTTTGCTACACGCTGTATTCCCCCTACTTTAATTTTCTCGCTTTTTCTTTTCAAATCGATGGGCTTGAACGCAACTTCAATTGATGTGTAAATTATTTTGAATTCTTATTTATGTATTGTTCGGTAAGCGTTTACTAGTATCTGTACAAATTTGCTTCAAAGTCGAATTTTATAAATGTATTTTTGATTCTACTAGAGAAGAAATTTAACTAGTTTGTTTAGAAATTTAACTAGAAATTTAATATATTTTGACGTTAACTAGGGCCTACATAGGGTATAGTTAAATATAACGGTTAATTATACAATATATTCTTAATTAGACCATAAGTAGGGCAAATTTAATTTTCTACACAGGTAAGCTAAAAAATTGTAAATCAACATGTGCGGTTTTTAAATTTTTGCTAACGAATTCAACTTGTTATTTATCAAGAGCATTGTTTAATGAACAAATACACAAAATTTAAAAGTATGTTTACAGTAGCTAGCTGAACCCAGTCATCAAACTCTCAGAGAGATGTTTATTTTTTATTTACGTTTTATTTTATTTTATTACGAATAAACGTAAATTTAAAAAATAAGTACATTATTATAAAAAGTAGTTTACAAACTAAGTAATTATTTATGTATTAAAGTTAACAACTAATTTCATAACAATAATAATAAGGGTAATAAAAAAATATACTATAGTACTTTTGATATCTGCTCTCTTGAATGGGAAAAAATTAAAACAAAAATCAATTAGTGTTACTCGAATATCAATATTCTAGGATATAAAATATATATTATTTATTAATAGAAAAAATTTATTTTTGGTTATTTTCAATAATTATAGAAAAGTTATAAATTCGGTAGGCATGCACAATGACAGCTGCTGACTTATAACGTTTTATAAAACTTAACACCACAATAGGTCCAAAAAAGTGCTCTCCTCTATTGAATGTACAAAAATAAATACCGCAAGCTTTGATACGATGGAACTTGATAAAAGAAACCACGCTCGAGCTTCACGCGTCATCTCCGATAATAAAAGAACGCTGCGACGCCGCCGGCGCGTGGTTTTCGCGCCTCGAATGTCAATGTCGCGCCAGCAATGCGATCGACAGAGCTGCAGCCCACACATATAAGTGCGCGTATATACACTCGGGCAACGGCGTCCGCCGGTGATGATCGAATTTTTTCGCTCGAGCTTGAATGAATGAGCTTGGTGCGGAGCTTTCCGACGTCGTATACTTGAGCTTTCGGGTCGATTGTATAGCGCTTTTCGACGTATTGGATTTTCATCGGGAATCTAACGAAATTTAATGTTTACGATGTGTGGGATATATGTAATAAATTAGAAGATAATTGCAAAATTGATAATTACGTGGACACATATTAGCAGACATCTTGACATTCAAAGAAGTTAATGAAAGAGATTTCTAAATAATAATTATTAATTTTGACGCAAAGATAATTTATTTAAACATTTCAGTTATTCCCTTTCATTACTCTTGCCAAAGAAAACATTAAGAAAAAAGAGGACCGCGATAAATCACAAGATATATATAATCAAGCGTACGGCGAAAAGCCATAAGGGCAAACCTTAGGATTGATGAATTTTGCTTGTGGCTTAACTCAAAGCAGAGCTACATACCGTTCCGATGGAAAATATTTATCGCAACCGAAAAATATGATGTACCCACAGGTTCGTACCAATGTATTCTAGCTATTTATTCAAAGCCCATAGGAAAAATCAATAATCGTTTCGTTTACAAGCTGCTTACCAAACTACTACTGCGTAAAAGTTTAATATACTTTAATATCCAAGTGTGTGTTTGAGTTACAGATATATTACAAGGATGCATACAATCTAACTTGCTACTTTATAAAATAGACTTTTTTGCAAGTTCGCTAATTGCCAAGAGTCGGTATAATTAACGAGCCACTTGATAATTAAGGGCAGTAACTTACAAAATCAGCCGGGAGACAGGAAAACGCCTCGCCTCGTACTCACCTGCAAGCACACAAAAGAAAAACAGGTTAGAAAAGTTGAATAAATTTTACGCGATCGAGGGATAATGAAATAGAGTCATTATACATCAAGAGCATTATTAAACATTCGCACGGTGCATGTATAATACGTCAGATCGCGTTAAGGTTTCGCGAAGATGGTATATCTATAGACCGAGCAATTTTTCCCAGAATAGAACTCTTATGTGCTCATACGGGTATGAGTCTAATGGTTAATACACAATAGCTGTTCACGCTAAAACGGTTTTGTTTGATGTGCAAGCGCGCCGGTTGTTCAAGAATTTGAATATAATGAAGCGATTATCGCACTGACCTTGGACCCGGATTTCCTGATCCATTTGCATCCTGTCCACTGATTTTACGTTAATTTTGCCATGAGTTAGTGTGTTATTAGTTTTAATGTTTGTGATGAAAAATTGGCGTAATTTTCCTAGTTATGAACTTTTGTAGTTTGAACTCTAAATGGCAATTTTTCTGTTTCAGTATCAAAAAAATTTAACCAATTATTTGGCCAATTACTGGAAGAATTAACAATTAAAATTGTTGAACGGACGGCATAAATTTTTCTGTATTGGTATATTTTGCTACACATTAACATTATAAATAAAGAAATAACCTTTTTTTCTTATATATTCATCACACGTGAAGTCTACTCTTTTCATTACACCTAAAAGCTCGTGTGGTATTTACGTAAAACCCCATTACTACTCACGTAGATCTTGGCATGATAGCACACCCTAATTACAACATGAATGATTGCCTCTGTAAAAAAAAACGAGACTATTTATACTCTCACTTGATTATCCGTATTTGTAAAAGTCCGAGTCTAGTGTAACTCATCAAACACAAAGGCTTATATGTGCTACCTATCTGATTACTTAATACCAAGCGCTCAAAAAATCATATATTTTTAAACCAGCTAAATCCAAACATAGAATTTAATTCCATCATATCAACAAATTTAAACCTCCCTTTTCAATTTGTCAGCGCGCACTCCCAACCAAAGGTACACATTTAACACCACTCCACGTCCTTCGATCAGATAACACACGAACGTAAAAAAGAAAAACGCCTCACACAGCCCCTAAATCGCGAGCAATCATCGAGGATAATCAAAAAGCCGAACCAATTTAAAACAAACAAACAAACCTAAACGCCAGAAAGCCGTCCAATCCTCACCTCGACGCCCAACGGCATCAGCTCGAATCGATAAAGCCATCTAGCCACGAAATAAACACCGGCTAGACTCGTATCAAGCCATGTACCGTAAGAGGGAGGGTCGACGACCCGCAGCAGTGTCTAGGGCGCGAGCACCTGCCCGATTTCGATCCTGAATTTTCTGAGCCACTCGCGAGCTCGCTGGCGCGCATTCCTCATTAGCAGCGCGCGCAGGGGCCCAGGCGCATAACCCAGCGTGCGAAAGCCCCCTTTCTAACGAGAGCGAGGATTTTCCGGCCGAGCTTATCTGGCCGGCGGCATCTTCGCGGGGTTCCCAGAGCGCGGGCGTGTGCATATATATAGAACGCTCACGAGCTAAGCGGGGGAGGCGCTCGCGCGAGTGTGTATATACGCCGGGAGCGCGGCATGGGGGCGCGATGTGTCTGTTTGGGTATACGCGCTGTGTGTGCTCTTGTCGTGTTGGTTTTCGGTGCTTGCGCCGGCTGGGGAAAGAGTATATGCGTGGGATGGATTGGAACGAGAGAAGGAGGTGGGTTGAAGCGCGGACTGAAGAAGCTGTTTTTAGGATTAGTTGTTTGGTTTCAGGAGATCAGGTTGTTGTGTGATTTTCAAGTTGATATATATTTTTGTCAACTGGTTTTAATCGTTGATGGTGGGTTCATGATTTACGTAGGTGTGTATTTCTGGTTGAAAGGAAAGAATCAGCGGAGCTTCATATTTAAATGAGGGCTGGAGAAATGATCTTTGCTATATTAGAGATGAGCGTACGTGCTCTTCGTTAAAGTAGATGAAGGTAATCCAAAGCCAAGAGAGGATGAATGAATCAATGAAGCTTCTGTGGCGGATCCAGTTTTCGAGGCTACGTAAATATTCATCAATCCGCTTTTGCTTTGATCCACTTTCGTTCGTCATTATCCAAGGCGTGACGTGAATTGTTACGAAGAAGAAGTCTTCGTCTATAGATACCCCAAAGTCAACCGCATTATCGGATCATCTTTGCGAAATATTATACGAGCACCGAAAGGCCAAGAGTCCCTGCATATTTATCGATGAATTGAAAAGCTCAATGAAAAATCAAGCACACATCAATGATTTACGTTAGTTAATAATTCATTCTACATTCCGAACTCATAATTCCTGGGATTTTTCAAATGACCATCGATTCGCGACAAATTACTACAGGAATAGTCATCTCTATCGATATATTTCTACGTCTCTCTCCATTCCGTTCTCCCTTTAATACTTCGCCAACGATATTTCATCATTTTTGCTTATACCTCCACCACTTCCGCATTGGATTCCTAGGGTCAAACAGCCTTTTTGTTCCTCTAACCATTCCTAAAACATCTCCTTCCGTCATTTTATTTATTAGTCCAGCCGTAATAATGCATTTTTTCCGAGCTTCTGCAACGCCCACTGATTCTCGTCCTCTCGCTTTTTTTCATCCTCTACTGTCTGACCTCCCTCGCTCTTTCTTTCTGTAGCTTCTCGTGGCACATCGATCCCCTTCGTTTTCTCTCCTCTCTCTGTCTCTCTTTCTCTCTCGACTGTGTCTCTTTCCACGCCGGCTCGTCTCAACTTGTCGATAATGCGCCGAGAGACATCGAGTTTAACGTCGCTGCTGAACAGCCTCTTCACGTATTTGCCGGGACGGCCTCTCAAATTTTTCACTTTTAATGGCACGGGAGTAAGTAAATATTGTTTTTCGGAAAATGTACAAATACTTGGTATGCAAATAAAGTTTGCGATAAATTGACTCTACCGGAGGTTTCTAATAAAAAATTTATATCTTCTATGCTTATAAACAGGAGATACGACTTTTTTATTTGCAGCCGTCGGTATACTTTATTTTACTGTGCGATTGAAAGTATATTTTATTTCAGTAGTAAACGATCAAAAATTTTAATAATTGTTCAGTATCTGTTGTATCAGTTTAAATATGTTATTATACTTTTGCATATTATTATAGGTGGGAAGAAATCAATTTATAATGGGAAAACAATGTTATCACTATTTATAAGCCTGTTTTTCAAAGTAGAAAAAGAGAGGTCAATAGAATTTTATAACTATTTAATAAACTTAGATGCTCTAATTACTAAAACACTTTTTTCTATAATCTAATCAGGAATATTTAGTTTAAAAAAATTTGAAATCTAATTAGTTAAAGTATTCCACTCTTCGTTATTAGGAAAAATTCACTCAATTATAATTTATTCATATTTATGAACTAGATACTTTAAATAAATAATTTTAATGAGAACGGATGCATGAGTGCACTACGTGACACCGATTCATTATTATACTTATACTAATACTAATTCACAATTAGTATTATCACAGTGCATACATGCGCAAAAACTGCTAACCTAGTAATGCGTCAGTTTCCCACAGTGACATCGTCATTAAAGTAATTATCTTGGTATTATAATCGAGCGACTATTTAATTGAGATTGTATATTAAAACTGGTAAGTTTTTAATACAGAAATGTCTAAACGTCAATGGAACGAATTCAGTTTTTAATGAATTTCAGCAGTTATTGTACATTATTCAATGTATCAATAATTCATAATTCGTCAGTATAAATTTACTGCACGATTAATAAAATAAAACCAGCCGCCACGGTCGGCTCAACAAATCAAAAACAATTAATTTCCATTTTATCGTAACCCAGCCCTCAGCCTCCCTAAGTCGCGTATCCGTATCCCCGCAGAAACCCCGCAACGATTCAACTTTATTCTCAATTTGAGACCTATATACGTATAAACTGAAGACCCGTAGTGCAATTCAATAGCGGCCGAACGTTCGACCCACGCGCAAACAGAAAGCGCCGCGCGGCTATATAGCAATTCCTCGGCCATAACCTCAAAATTGAATACGTTCGCGCAACAATAAGCGCCCCAGCGAAGCCAGAAAGGAAAATGTCCTCTTATTCCGTCAGCGGGGGGTGGGGACAGAGAAAGAGAAAGAGAGGGAGAGAGACAGAAGTTTCGCGGTCGGTTATCTGGTATTCCAGTCTGCTTTCCCAGGGCTCGGGCTCGCAACTTCCGGTCGCTTCGGCGTGTTGCGAATTAGCTGGTCCCGCCGTGAGCGTCAGGAACGTGATGTGACCCACTTGTCGTGCGGACGACACTCTGATGTATCTGCGTGTGTGTGTGGGTGTATGTGTGTGCATCCAGAAAGAGTAACAACTCGATTTTCGTCGAGGGCTGGAAGACCGCTGCGTCGTTTAATTAATTACGCTCGCAGCGGGGTAGCTGCCTGGAAAGGCAGAGTTTTGTGCTCAGACTTTTGCAATTAGAATTTTGGAATATGGAGTTTTTAGAGTGAATATGTGGTGAATTTGGTTTATTACTTGGTTAAATAAAATTTTAACTAACTTATGGGGTGAACTAAAAGCATTTACTTCGTTAAATGAATATACGTTTTTTAGTAATAACATTTTATAAATATTTTCAATAAAAGAATCTAAAATTCAAAATTAACAAGATACCTGGTATGAAAAAATTAATTTTTTTTTTATTATTTTACGAAAAGATTTATTATAATCTCGCGTTCATTTGTTCAAATTTACAAGGTTAATCTTTTTATCTCTTGTACTTACAGAATAAAATATTTTAAAGAAAAGTAAATTAGCCGATGACTGAGAGGACTATATTAACGGTATTTCTCAGATTATTAGTGAGTATACAATACCTCCACGGCACTAGATGCATCAAAACTTCATTTGCATTGTTCATCGTTGAATGAAGAAAAGAGATATATTTGCAGGGACAGCTAACTTTATGCGAAAAGAATCTCTGCGAATTAAATTTTATAAGCGAAATATTAACTTTAGTATTATTTTTAAGCTATAGAAGGATGAAAAATAAAAATAAAGTAACGTAAAGTGATATGATGAAAAAGTTATTTATTAAAAAGGTATTTGAGAAAATAATTTTTAACGAAACTGCTTTTTAATTGAAAATAACGAAATAAAACTCCTCAACTTTATTGCAAAATTGTAAAGAAGTCTCTAATGAAAATAGAACCTTTTAAGGACCTTAACTTTATTAGTGATTTTAGTGTCTATAAAAGAGCTTCTGACAAATCATTTTAAACACAAGGCATTTTCAACTGTAAATAAAGTAAAAAATAAGTAGGATGTAGAAACATTGTAAAAAGAACTTGATTTAAAAAGATGAAACTTTTAAATTTTAGTTTAAGAGAGAGTCTCATACTTAGTTGCCGACAATGAAGATGATCCAATTTATCATCTAATTTTTAATTTTGACAAAAAAAAATATCTACTTGTCAGTTTTTTCTTTTTTACAGTTAAAAACAGTAATATAACTCATAAGTATTAGATAGATAGAATAAAAAAATGAAGTTTTTAAAAACTCTGTTATCAAAAAACTTTGAGAGAGTTAAAATTTTAAAGACACCACAGCAGATGGAAATAAAAGAGCTGGACGCAGACAGTTAAAAACTGTAATTACTAAGAACGCGCTTTTTAATGAAGAATCTCTAAAGCCCTGAATAAAGTCACTAAAGCCTCTTTAACATTTTAAGACGCTTTCAGACTTGTGCATTTCTCGTCACGACTTGCAGGTATTTATTAATGTATTGTGGAGTTAATTTACGTTAAAGTGGAGCGTTGTAAAAGACTTTGAGCAAAATTCCGTAACTTATTTAAAAAATAATAAAATTCAATCTTACAGAATTAATTAAAAAAATTAATCCTTGAAAAAAGCTCTGAAATTCCATTCCTTCAGAAAATGTTAAATGGTTTAGTGGAACAGTTAAGAAAAATTTTTTCTAAAAATTATATGTTTTACAAGAAGCTAACATAGTCCTTTTTTTTAAGAAAAGTTCCATTAACTTTTTAT
The DNA here is from genome assembly GCA_900480035.1 of Eupelmus urozonus. Classification (NCBI taxonomy): domain Eukaryota; kingdom Metazoa; phylum Arthropoda; class Insecta; order Hymenoptera; family Eupelmidae; genus Eupelmus; species Eupelmus urozonus. The sequence goes on from UELX01000910.1 coordinate 56,496, forward strand.
AAAAAAATTATTTATGTGAAATGTAGATAATTTCGATAATAAATTTTTAAGGCGACTACGGAAGTTATACTATAGGATTAATTTCGTAGTTTACAAAATACGCTTT
>UELX01000911.1:0-56591 GCA_900480035.1 Eupelmus urozonus
TACGGATAGGGTTAAATAAATCATTAGTCGTAAGGTTAGGTAGACAAATCAGACAGAAGAGTACCTTGGAGCTTACAGACTACGAATTACACTATTCTAACTAGTAAAGAGGGTGTCGTGCGCGCTGACCGTTTATGGCCGATCGCTGTTTGTTCGTTTGGGTTGTTTACGCGTTCGTCGCGGCGGTCATCGTGGGAGAGAGAGAGAGAGAGAGAGGGCGGGCGGTCGCAGGTATGGCCTGCGGACGTCAAATGTAGACAAAAAAAACAAATCTTAATGTCAAAAAAAAATCTGACTGATGCAATTCGATCGCAACCTTACGATACCATATGAACCGATCGCTCGCCTATTCCGTATCCCCCACAGCGTAGCGATTTTCGCGATCTCTCCGCGGCAGCTAGCCAGGATAAAGAAGCTGCCGGCGTTAGCGTACCACCCCCTGGTTGGCCTGCCGCCCCCATTATTCCCGCGCTAACCCAGCAATCTCGGCAGCGGATGCCGGCTTTCTCTCTCTCTCTCTCCTCTGTACGGGCGCGGAACGAGTGAGAGAGAGAGAGAGGAGAGAATATACCGACAACAATGAGCCCGGCAGAGACAAAGGCGCGCGCACAATGCTGATGTTGAACTCGACTGATTTCGACGATTTTTGGCCCTTTGCACACGCGTACGCGCGCGCGCAAGCTCGCAAGCTCGACAATGATTCCCGCATACGTAATCATCGCTATGGGCGCTCGAGGCTCCGGGTATCTCTCTGGCCGCGCGCGCGCGCTCTTTTGCGTATACACAGAGCCGCGAGGACGGCGCAAGCAGCGGCTCTCAAGCGATCGTTCCTTTTTAAAGCTCGACCTACTTTTGCGCTTTCGAACCATTTTTATGGGGCTGCGACGGTGCTTTTTATTTTATTGGTTTTGGAGCGGCGATTTTCCATGGGGCGTGTTTTATTGGCTGATTGATTAATGTAGATAGAATTGTCATCAGAAAGTTCGATGTGTAAAAATATTAGTTTTTGGAGGTTTAAATATTCAAACTTTTGTTATGGAATTTTCTTAACCCTAAATTTAACGTTTAAGAATATCCCTGGAAAATAAGCTTATGGAGGAAAACCTGTCGAAATTCGCTCAGGTATTGATAAAAGATACTTTCCCACTAAATACACTAACTCTGATAAGTATTAACACTCATGTCTATCCACTTCGATACTCGCGAACCCGCGAAAACAGCGAGCAAAGCAACGCGGCGAAAGGCAAATCGAAAACTATTCCACAAGCCCGGTGAAAAAAGTCCCTCTGAATTTTCAGCAGCAATCAGCTGAGCTCTCTCCCCGTTCCCCTTCGCGTAACAAGACGCGTAGCGCCCGGCCGCGATGATCGCGATTGTTTTGAGCGAGCGGACCGTTTACGGAATCAGCGAAATAGACGAAAAAACGGCCAGGCAGAAATATAAAAACGAGAGAGAGAGAGAGAGAGAGAGAGAGGGAGAAAGAGCGAACACACGCGCGCGCGGGTGCGCGTGATATTCGCGCTCGGGCGTTGAGCACCCCTGGTCGCACCTGAATAGATACATTGTGCCTGTGCACCCTATTGACGGCCGATTGTTCCTCCAACAATAACAACAATATCTGAATAGTCGCCCGCGCGCGCTCGCACATCTCGCTCTCGGCGCGCTGCACACGTACGAAAGTGCGCGCAACCGGGCTATGCACTCGCTCTGCCTGTGTAAGTCTGCATATGTACGTGAGCGTGGATGTGCCTTTCGTATATTCGTGAGTCCTCGTCTCTTTATGTGCCTTACGCTCCCTCCCCTACTTTGTTGTACGGCTGGTGTACGCTTTTTCGGGAGCTTTTTTCGCTCGACTCGAGGACGTTTTTATGGGCGGAGAATGATTTTTTTTGTAACGTTGCGGAAGGGTAGAGTTTAGAAAGTTTTATGGAAACAAAATTGTATAGGATGGGAAATTTTGAAGCTTCTTGGGTAATTTTTGTAAAAACGATGCAAAACGTAATTTTATGTATTGTATATGAAATTTGATTCTCGATAGTGTTATTTCTTTTTTCGTTGTTTGAAATTTAAGAATTAAAATTTTTTTTGTATTTGCTAATCACTAGTAAAAGAATACAATTGTACTTGTTATTTTTAAATGATTTGAAATAATTAACGAATTACTTCTGAAATTTTAGACTATTTTAATTATGTATTGATTGGCTCTAGTGATAGCTGATGAAAACTTTGACAACAATCAACTCAAGTGGTTATGTTTTCAAAAATTATGTTTATTTTTATTAAAAATAAACGACATTTCGGTCTGTACAGAGTAAGTTCAAGGCCTTGATCAGGTTCAATTTTTCTGAAAATTAATAATGATTTACAATAGAAATTACAATCACATTACACACTTGTACAAATAAAATTACACCGCAAATAAACTTACAACAGTTGCAAGATTAGCAACTTATCGTAACCCGCTAGCTGGTAGAGCGGCGAATACAAGCTTCGTATAGCATGTTGACACTTATATACTCTTAGTAGTACCAGCGAGTTTCTATATATATATATATAAAACTGTATTTGCTAATTTTAAAAATAATTTTTATTCTTGCCTTCGCGTTAAAAATTATTATTAATAAAATTTTTATAGCAAATTTTCAACTTATTCGTGTGCAACATTCTATTGGTATTATTTTTATTACTGTGAATGTGTATTATTAATCCATATTTTAATTCTGGAAATACAAAATTATTTTGAATTTGTTATATTATACTTTCCATTAACTGTGCCATCGTTTTATTAATATTATGTTATTATCAAAAATTTGTAGATTGGACAGATAGTGTTACAATGTTTCTCTTTAGAATAAAAACAAATAAAACAGTCAAACTTTATAAAAAGGCAATACAGTCCTTTTCGTTGAAAGCAGACATCAAAAACAAGAGATTGCGTGTTCAAATCTCAGACCAAAATTTCATTTTTTTTTTTTTCTTTAAAACTATTGTTTGGATAAAAATGATAGTCAACAAAAGTTTACTAGAATTATTTTTTAAACAATAAGCGAATTATTTCTGTAATCAAAAGTGCATGTCAAATAACTAAGCAGATAAAAAGTTTGAAAAAAATTGAAAAAAGAAATTTTACCGAAAACATTAAAATGAATGAACTAATAAAATTTTTCATAAAATAATTACGTTGTGCAAGGATGCAAATATTATAAACTCATATTTTATTGAATCAGAATAATGATTCCCATCCGCATGGTAAACTGAACATCTACCGCCACCTACCGCTTCGAGCGCGTACTCCACTGGAAGAACCACCAGCGCTTATCGACCCCTCGAATTCTGATAATTCTCGCTTCTGACGCCAGGCGGCGAAATACCTCTTTGCAACAGAAAGTTAGCATTTAAAATTTTTTTAAACAAATGTCAAAATTTTTCGATCAATTTTCAAAAATTCAATTGCTTCAAAAACCTAGACTCCATCTATTGAAATTTTTTCAAACTCTTCCCAAGCCACTGTAGCCTCTAAAATAATGATTTTCCGCCGAGCATACTCGCTCCCGCAAGCGGTGAGAGGAGGCTCGCTTTGGTATATAAGAGCGGCTCGCTCGGCTCCGGTCAGGTGGTCCGATGCTACTCATGCTGCTCTGACTAGGTCTGACGTCACGCTACAGCCGCGCTCAAATGGGCGCCGTGTCGTAAAGGTAGGTTGCGGGTCGACGGCGGGAGGAAACTAGGCGGCGGAAATCCCCCCTAGCTTTGCAGACGACAAGCCGGCGACGCTGACGGGGAGTCCCAGAGCCATGCCAACCTCCGCTTGCCGCCGATGCCAAAATGATGATTATGATGATTTTCTTCTATGAATCTTCTCCCCCAACAAATGTAGTGCTGATGTGCCCCTGTTGAGCTTCGCTGAGACAACTCGGCTTGGCACAACTTGGGCACAATTCTGAGGGGGGCGGCGCGGCCGTGCCGCCCCAAAAACGCCGTGGAAACAGAGAACTTTCGGGTTCTATGTTCCGCGGTAGAAATGAAAACAGTGCGCGCGCAAGTCGTTCATACGACGAGCGCGCGTGCGCAGATAATGATGAGAGACCATACCGCGCGGTTCGGCTCAGGGCTTAGACGGGGGTTGCCCTGGCGCGGGAGGTTCAAACTTTGATGATGTTGATACTTATGTACAATTGCTCTTGATGAAATGGTAAAGGCGCGCGGTGGAAGGAAGGCAGGGCTCTGCCTCAGAGGCCGGTACCGCTTGACGTTCGCGAGGTTGTTTTCCACCTGCTGTTTCCTGCGACCGACTGGCTTGACCGGCGCTTGGTGCGGCTAGAGCGTAAGATTAGGCCGAAAGGAGCTTCGGGGTCCATTAGAAAAGACCCCGTCGGCTGTAGTAGCGACTGTGACCACCTTTTTGTAGTTTTGTAAAATTTATTTATTTTATCGTTTATTTTATTTTTATTATAATTATAAAAATAATATTATATTTATATTATTATTATAGTATTATTATATTATGAAAATTTTGTAAATTGTAATATTAATTTTTATAAATATTCATTTAAGGCATAGAATATACTTTCATTAGCCATGTGTTAGGAAAAAATAGAATCTCTATAGAATTTGTAAAATTATGTTAAATTTATATAAAAGTGTTAATCTCCCTGGAGGACGCGAAGCTCCAGAGAGCGATTGCGTATTGCGTCGGCTACATATATTTTTTTATAAGACTGTGTCTGTCTAAGCGGACCTGGTTGTAACTACTTATGTAGCTAGGACGATAATAATTAATTATGGACCTCGCGCGGGCCACTTTACGCGCCAAATACAATTCTTATGTTAAAAATTTTTGCTCTAACTACTTAATTTTTACTCCGTTTTTAATACGTAATATGTTAAACGTGAAAGACTTTTTTGTTTTCTATTTATTCCAATTACTGAAAATTTTACATAAAATTAACATTATAGTTATAATTACGCACTGCAAGATTTTAATCACGTTCATTCTGCAAGACGAGCGGAACTGCATGTCGCGCAATTTCATATTTGAGTTTTTATCACATCGAGAAAAATAGTATAACCAATATTATTATTATTATATTATATTAGTAGTACTAAAGATGTACCATCTTTGAAAAATTATGAAAATATCATAGGTTTTCTAGGCAATATAATAATATTTGTTACACTATTTTTCTTGGTGTATAAAGTAACTTTCCAATCAGAGCGCTGCCGCGCCCTTTAATAGTATATCGCTTTGAGAGAAAAGGAGGCATTTTCAAGAGTCGACCCACTTATCGATGGACCACTCAATATATAGTAATCGTTACAGAGGACTATGTGGATCACGATTATTGTTAATCTCAACAGAAGGCTCTGAAGGTTGCCCTGAAGTTTCGAAAATGCCAATAATGCCTTGCGCATCCTTAACGACGGATCTCCCTCGATTATGGTAAACTGCTCGAGTCTCTTGACCTACAGACGTTTCTCTGCCTAGCGATGCATTATTTTTATTTTATTTTTTTTTTTTTGCATCCATCACAGTAGTTAACAAGGGAGAGAGCAATTTTTTAATTTTTTGTTATTTGCTGGTTACCCGGCTAACTGACGGCTAGAAGCCAAACCGTATTTACAAAGGATAGAAAAAAAATCATTTTTTTTTCTTTCTTACGAGTCGAAAGTCATCAGGCCACGTACTTTAACCACAATCCTTCTTATGTGTGAACATTCACAGCTACTTTCTTAGGATTAGGATCGGATCACCTCGTGACATTTCGGTACTGGTCGTCTGTCATCTGAGTTGGAACGTGGGTACCCTATCTCATGTACTGTCTACTTTGCTTTTCCCATCTTCTCTCTAGCTCTTTTTCTTGCGCGCGTCTGATCTTCTATAGTGTTTTTTTCACCTTCTTTCTTTTTCTCTCCCACTTTTTTTACTCTTAGCTTATAATTATGCGTTCGCTTACCTGCTTAATTCTATAAATTTGTATTATTTTGTGGAAGAGTAAATGTTTTATCACAAAGTATTAAAATTTCATTTTTTCCATTATTTTGTTCAACTATAACTACATCTACAAGCAATATTATAATTTGATTTAAAAAATAAAAAAGATTTATTTTCGACATTTTAAAAAACCAATAATGCAATCTTCTTTTGCAATAATTATTTTTCAATAAAAAAGTTTTAATTCTTTAAAAAAATATAACAACAGGTAATTATTATTGAGATTAAAAAGCTTAGTATTAAAAAGTTAACATTGTTTAAACTTTTAGACGTTCTTACGTGCTCTATTTTTTGTCTAATTTATAATTTTTTAAATTTATTAAATAAATTATATATAATATAAAATATATTAAAAGAAAGTTTAAATAATAAAAACAGATAATAAGTTGTACAAGACTTTTGCATAAAATTTATAAATAATTATAGAATTATGAATTTATTTTAAAAACATTTATTGTGTATCCATAGAAAGACATTTTTAGTAATGGTTACTAAGAGTATAATGTGTAATAATGATTGTTCCAATATTTTAATATCACTGGATCCATTCAAGTAATAATCTTGCTGCTTTCTCAAGATTGGCATTTTTCTACAAAGAAAAATATTTCGCAAGAGTAAATTTATAAATTTTTTGTACAAATTAAAAAAACTTTAAATATAGATTCTCACCTTAACAAAAGAAAAACTCACAAAGCTCTCGCCATCTCGTTTTCGTTTGCTATCATACATATCAGTCAGCGGGAATGGAAGGATCCCTGTAATCTTGGCTAGCACTTTGACGAACCTCACATCGTCATATTCGTCGTGCTCGTCCTCAAGTCGAACTCTAGACCTCAGTCCCGTCCAGTTCGCCGTGATGTAATAGCCGGCCTCTGGAACCGTCGGCTGCATGCCGATCCTCTCTAGCAAATCCAGCATGTAGTTTCGCTTGTATTCAAGTTCCCTTAGCAGCGTCGTAAGGCCAGTGTCCGACTGTCTTGAGTTTATTAAGAAGCCCTTTATCGCAGAGGCTACGGCTATCTGAGTGAAAGAGCGAAGATGTGATTTAAAAATTTTTATTTAAGTAAAACATTTTATATTAAACATTTGAGATTATAATAGAGAGCTGATTTTATTAAAATATTTATCTATACCTGTAGTGGTGTAGGACATGCGAAGACAACGTTTAAATGCACGATTTTCAAATTCTCCAATAAATCCGACGGTCCGTAAGCCCAGCCGATTCTCCAGCCGGTCACGCTGAAGGTTTTACTCGCTGAGCCTATTGTGATAGTTCGTTCGAACATATCAGGCAACGATGCTAAAGATGAAAATATTGAACATTATTATTGAAAAAACAATACTATGAGTAGAAATATTAATGAAATATTAAGAAAAATATCTGAAACAATTTTGTTAATACTTTAAAGATTTATTCAAGAAAGATTTTGTTGATATTCTTAGCCGAGATTTGTATTTAAAAATTATAGTATTTATTATATGCAATTAAGTCTATTATTATGCCTTACCAAAACTTTTTCAACACCTTGTATAAAAGCTATTAGCTTAATAATTATCAGAAAACTCTGAGTTGCAGGAAAAAAAAACTTTAAAGATAAACAAAAAGCTTTAATGTTTTTCTCTGGCTATGTGATGGTCATAACACATTTCACCTTGAACATGAGCTTCAAGGTCATTTAAAAAACAATTTTTTAAATGAGACTATATGTTTTGAATTATTTTGACTTACCGGAACTTTTCAAATATTCTGTAATTATGCTAAATGCCTATCAGTATTAGTTACAAATCAACAAGTTTTGTATAGATTGAAAGTGCTTCAAACATTTTGCGGAAATGAAAAATGAATCACACTTAACAATTGATTTTTAGCATACATAGTTTTTAGACAATTTTACTACAATATTGTTACAACTGCACAATTTTTTTTATAATGAAACAGATTGAGTGAATTGTAAAAGTAAAAACAGTTATTGATCATGCTGAACTCAATACAGCATAATTAATATCAAATGTCGGGATACACGCCATTAAATGCCACTCCTAGGATCAATAGTTAAGATGAGACGTAAAATGGGACACTGAATTCAGGCTTTAACTTCACCATAAAAAGTTTCATTTTATTCGTGAGAAATGTAAAATAAAGATTGAAACAATTTCAGTTTCAATATGTAGCTTGTAACATAAAGTATACCAAGGATTTTTTTTATATTTTTATCAGTTTATAATAAATTTCTTTTTAACTGAATGGACTGTTATAAATTGATTGAATATTCAGTTACTTACTTGAAATTTTCTCCAAGTACAAAACTAATATTCATTTTATTGAAAATTTAATTAAATACGACTAAAATTTCAATAATTTAATTAAACTTAAAAAAAAAAAAAATAAAATCTTTATTTATGTTCTTGGAGAAAACGTCAAGAAAATAACTGAATATTTGAGCAATTTTTAACAGAATAAATTTATTATAATTCGTTAAAAAATTACAAAATTCTTTTGCTGCAAAAATTTAAATCATTAAAGAAAAAATATATGGTATAAAAGTATACCTATTCTCACGTGTTTATTCGGTTTGTATATTAGCCACTCATAAACTTCATCAGAAACGACAAGAGTGTTCCACTTTTTTGCTAAATCAGCAATAAACAGTAACTCTTCCTTGGTAAACACTTTGCCGGTCGGATTATGTGGATTATTCAGCAAAATGCCTTTCGTCTTTCTATTGAACAACCTTGTCATTTCTCGTCTATCAAATACCCAATTACGAGAATTAATTTTGCCACGAGTTTTCGCCTAAAACAAGCATTTTATTTTGTATTAATTTTTAATAATAATTTTTTCAATTATATAATAATTATTTTGTTACATTTAAGCGACTAGATTTAAAGCGTTATCTCTTATCATACATCTAATAAACAATATAGTAATACTTGTAAAGTAGACTTTTATTAGAAAATTATGAAACGTTGAGTAATAGCTTGACAACTGTTCAGCGGCGACCGTCAGTAAAATCTAGTTTTTTAAATCGTTAACCTGCAAATAAAAAATTAGACACTACCCTACTCACCGGTCTAAGCTGTATATACTTGGGTAGACCACCTGCCGTTTTTATCATACGAGTGTAAGAAGCTAACGCAGGTTCTATTATAATCCACTCGTCTCCCGGCGAAGTAAAAGTCTGAAATGTTGCGTATAGGGCCTCTGTAGCGCCAATGGTGACGATGACGTTTTCCCCGGGCTTTAGCTCCTGATCAACGAGATCTGAGTATAATCTGCTGATCGCATTTGTTAGTTTTGGATGTCCCTGGAGAGCGATAATTTAGTTGGAATAGAAGAAAACAATCAATCTTAATATTATGTAAAGACATACTGAAGGCGCGTATTGGTGTACAGAAAAATCTTCGCTCAGAGTAACGTTTAGCAGAGCGTCTCTGACAAAAATTGGCGGTAAGAAGTCGGGCTTACTCTCGTAGAAGTTTATCGCATTATACTCCTTTGCCAGTTCATCCAAGTCCAATCTATAATATCCTGATTTAATAATAGTATGGATTGCTTTGCATGTGATTATATGGCGATACTTACGAATCTGTATCTCTTTTGAATCGATCAGGTAGTCTGAATTTGGATGCTCTCGCGCCATTCGCTGCTTTTATTATTGGATCACTGGCGGTAAGCTTAAATACGTAAAGAAATTTAATGGTCGTGTAATAGTGTTTGCAGAAAAAGATCTTAATGGATTAACATTATTGTAAAATTAGATTAATCAATTGACCGATATAAGACACTATTTACTAAAGTATTGATTAATGAAAATTATTATTATTAAAAAAATCTTTGATATATCAAGTGCACTAAATAAATAATATACAAGCATATTACCATTTGTGTCGATGATCTGAATTTATAAATATGCTTGTATGTATAAATATTTTATTTTTATATTAAAAAACTTTTTATAAATAGTAAACTGGTAAATGCACGTAAATATTTTGTACCAACTAAATTATAAAATGATCTGTTAATAGTCAATTCATATTTTCATAATAATTCTATTTGTTACTTACAGGTATATATTTTATAAGTACTTTGTAAAAAAAAGGTGTCGATGGCGATAAGCCTAATTAAAGTTTACATTAATTTCTAAAATTATAATGCGTTTGCTTAACAACATTACCTTCAGGTAATATGAAATTTTTAACTTTATTTATTTATGATAAACAGTTTTATCGTAATAATAAAAAATAATAAAAAAAAATTTTTTAATTTTTATAATATATCCTATTTTTATTTTTTCAAAAAAATTAATATATTAGATTATATATTCAATTATAAATAATGAACTGTTTAATACTAGTATTTGGTAATATTTGTATTCTATAGGTAAGACATAGCATTGTTAATATATATAATGAGTGACAGACACAAACGTCATTTTCTGAGGATATTAATAAAATATTGATTGTGCGTCAATTAGCCCCATTCTTTCCCGTTCTGAAATTATTTTTTGCATTATTGTAAAAAATAGGAGTGTAATGTGAAAATAAATAGTGTTAATATTCACCATTAAAGTGTATTTTTAAATCAATATCACCTATATAAAAAACATTTTAATTATTACCTACCTCGACTCTCATTAAAGCACTAAATGACCTCAAGCTTTGTTTTCAGTTTGAAAATTGTTTTCAGTTTAAAAATTCAAACTATTCGCTCCGTATATTCAAGATTCAACAGGTGGTGTTTTTTGTTTTATTCAGCATTATTGTTTCAACAGTTTTAGTATTATAAGGAAAACGAAGCAACGTTATCATGATATTATTGCAAAACTTTCTTGGATTTAATATTAATATTGCCTAGTTATATAATGAGTAGAGATTATCATCGAAAATTGTTGCCTAAAAATGTGACAAATTTTGTATACTTATCGGTAACGTTCTCTTAAAAGTTAACATGTAGTGTTTATTCAAAAAGAATCTTCGTGAAATAATAAACTAATTAATTTTCAGATAAATTTGTTTACAGATTGTATGCTAAACAATGATAAATCGCTAGTATTAATAGGAAATTGGAGCGCTAGCCCGCTCAACAGATTCCAATTTTCATCAGAAATTATGTCCGTTAATCAACTAGACATAGAAACGACCGATCTTATTGACAATTACAATACAAAAAATAAATCCTATAATATCAGAGACACAGATTTGAAAAATGCACCGACACTTATGAGCAGTTTCATCATAACAGTCTTAAGTATATCCCTGTTAAGGATTGGACTGACGGTTTTAAAGAACTCGCAGTTTTGGAATCAATCTGGATACTACGTAATTGATAACGCCTGGACCAAGAACAGCTGCATAAATGTGCGCGCATTTCTGGAAGTGGTTTGGGAATATGAAATCCTATCAGCTGTTTTTATATGCCGCGACTCGGATGAGAAGGTTTACTTTTACACCTTCAACCCATTCACCGATAAGGCGCCCGATGTTTGGTCTAAGGAGCAGATTTTTATTCAGAAGAACGGTCTTCCTTTTACATTGTTTAGACGGGTTTATAACCAGTCGCAAGGTACGATTAATCGAGTGTATTACTGCAATTTATTTACATTTTGCATAGAATGCCCTTAAAAAATAAACTAAAAAACTGTTTTATAATTTCAAATTATTAATTGAATTGTTTTACCAAAAAAATAATTTATATTTTGATTATTATCCGCGCAATTTTTAATTAAAATACTCTTAACTTTTCTCCGCAGAATCATGCGACTCTCTCTTCTTTGACAAAACCAAAGCACTAAATGGCTACCCCATTAAAACGATACAGTTCAATGATCAGCATGGGCTAACTTACGAGCTGCACGACTACGGCGTTGCAGTCTCTGGTGCAATAGCCGGGGCCATCTGGGACAAACTAAATGCTTCGATGAGCAAGCTCATATTCTCATACCACGATCAAGGCGGCCTCGACGAATCTGGCTTACCAAACGGTCTCTTTCGCGATCTTCTCAACGGTCAATACGACATGCAAATAAATCTGGACTACGAGCGGGACCTCTGGCGTAACCAGGTGTACACCTACATCCTGACGAGTATTTGCGTCTTCGTTTCTAACGAGAACGTCATGAAATTTCAAATTAATATCTCCGCGATATTCTCCACTACTTTTTGGCTGTCTCTGCTGCTCTGCGGTTTCACTATATCGGTCGCTCTGAAGTACCTCATGGGAATTGACTACTCCAAAGTGGTGTTAAATCTTTGGGTGGGCGTACTGGGCGGACCGATGCATCTACAGCCATGGTGCACCGTACCCAGACTCGTCTTAATCAGCTTTTCTATCATGTCGATAATCGTGACCCTGTATTTCCAAAGCAAGCTTTCGGCACTTCTCACCGCGCCGATCGCCACGTTACGTATCACAGACTCTATTGATTTTATAAATCAGGGATTCAAGATGTACAGCGAGTATCGATTTCGGCAGTACCTCTACGATGATATACTAGAGTACTACTTGCGGATCATCAACCATACCGAGGACTGTTTAGATTTGATGAGAAACAATGGCAAGGTGGCCTGCATGTGCGACGAATGGGCCAGTCGTACTTTGAGTATTGACACGGGTATGAGGTTACTTTGTAATGAATATTTTGAAAAGTATTTCGTATTCGTCGTGCGAGATGATTTCTGTTTAATCGAAGCGATGAGAAGTACATATGAGAGGCTGTACGAGAGTGGGATTATAAAATTCTTCCAAGAGGTTTTTAAGAAGACAAGATACATCGAAAAGAAGCAATGGAAACCAATATTGCTTGAGCAGATTTTTTTCGCGTTTTATGTGCTAGGCGTAGGACTGCTCTTGTCGAGCTGCTTTTATTTCATTGAACTTTTAATAAGTAAATATGTGAAAAATAATAAGAGGGCGTGTACGAGGATTATAGTAACGAGAGAGTATTTCGTTACCGACAGGAATATGTACAAATTACGACGTCATGTAAAACGATTTTTATTTGTTACGTTGAAATGCAACAAGTCTGGAAAAAAATTGTTTGCCTAAACTTTTCAATCCAAGTACAATGACATACTTTTACTAGTTATATGTTTCTTATCACTAATGAAATCTAATGGCGTCTAGATTATAACATGCACGTAAGGACCTATTCATTAGTGTGAGCGGTTACTTTGGTTCAGTCTATAAGGGCATTATGATTTTACGATAAAAATTGAAAATAGTGTAATTATTTTTTATTTAGCTTTTATTTCTATGACGCTTCTTTGACATTGAAATGTCGTTTTATCTAAATGTAATCATTTATAAAAAAAAATAATTATTTTTAACGCGACTTTAATTCATAAACATTATTTTATCATAGTATTTAATCAATTGTGACATTTTGATTAACCTTAAGCGCAGATATATTGTTATTGTGAAATTGAAATTGCAAAAATTTACTTACTAATATAAAAATGAAACACACGCAGAAGTGAATTCCTTGAGCCATCTTGACATTGCTGCAAAATATTTTTTAATTAGTGACTGATCTTTTCTATTTATCACTTTCAATTTATAAATGACTATTACGCTTTATTTTTTTCATTACAAATAATCCTGTTGTCACAAATTTGCTTTATAAACCTCTTTTATTGTTATATTTTATAATAAGAAAAATGATAATATATTTCGATCTATTTTGGCAAAAATAATAATTTTAAAGTGCGCTAAAAGAAAAGCTCACTGATCCTATAATTATTATTGTAAACGCTAATTTTTGACTGCGTTCTCATGTCGCTGTCGTTCGTACTTTTATGAAGCTTCCGCTTTTTATTAAGACGGAAGTTTATTCAATTTGAAAACCAAATATTATAACTGGTAAGATTGCACAAACGTTGCGAAATAAGATGTTAAAATATTTAAAGTAAATATCTATGAAAAATTTATTTACTTATTGTTGTTAATTTCATATATAAATTTGCAATAAAAAGAAACTTTTATAAAAAAACAATACTTAAAATTATTTTTTTGGGTTATTGGATTCATTTTTAATGTTTTTAAAATGATCTACAGCGAACTTAAATGATATTCAATTATGAAAAAATTATTTGTAAATTATATTTTTGTCACCGATAAATATCAGAACGTACTTAATTTGTTAGTTAATGGTAACTTTATCCATTCTTATATGATTTTATTTCAAACAATATATTTATTTAAATTTTGTTATAAAAAAAAAATAACAATAAAAATAATAATAATAAGATCGATAAATTCATATTTATCAAAAATAACAATTTACCATTATTTTTATTACGTTGTTCTGTCTTTATTTTCTGAAATAATATTAAGTGGACTTGTTCATGGAAAAATTGGGACATAAAACAAAACTGAAAAAGTATTATCCAATTGTTTACAAGCGCAGACATTGTAGCAGTATAATTTTTTCAGGAATGAGGTTGTTTGAAAGTATTCAAAAAACAATATAAGACCTTGATAAAAATGAATAACAAATTTTATATTCTTCTTCAGGAAACAATTACGAAACAATTTTTTAGGTAATGATAAAACTTTATGAAAATTTAGTATGCATCTTGACCCATTCTAGATTTTTATAAAGTTAATCGTTACCTTTTTAGATGCCTTTTATTTGTACTTAATTTTCAATTCAAAAGTTCCTTCAAACAAAGATTTGTACACAATATCTTCTTATAATGTGTACCGATTTATTAATTGATTTCACTCATTTTATTATGCACATTTTCGATATTTTCTCAGTCGTACTTTACGACATTAAAAAAAACGCTTACCTAGAGAAGTAGATAAAAAAAATAACTTTGGATTTAGAATCTTGTAAAAATCTAAATATGGATATCATTAATTATGAAGTAGTGTATGTTAGATGTTACTTGTTATATTCATAAATAATTTTAGTAAAAGAGTAAAAATTGAAGTTAAGAAAATTTCGAGAAATAAATAAAAGCCACGATCTAGAATTTGAGATTTACTCAAATAATCTTCTTGATATCAAATTTGGAAAAGCATTATAGAAAATAAAAATTAATGTATCATTATCGAGATTCTTAATTATGTTATAGGATTAAAATATAAACAATGATTTAATATGTAATAGTTTATTTTATCAAGTCAGTCTTTCTTTTTAAATATTATTTATTTTATGTATGTTTTTTCCACAATTCATAGAATTGTGAGCTTTAGTTCATCACGAATATAGTGTTTACAAACTTGTCAATATCTTTTCATACTCAATTGGCAAAATTAATATATCATCAAAATGAACTCAATAATGATGCATTTTTATGAATGCATTTGTCTTATTTGCTACACCGATTTATAAATAAGCAATTATTGTAGAAAAATAATATTTGAGTTCCTAAATTGTATAAATGTACGTAACACAATTTTTTATCCACTTTATCGGAAAGTGGATAATTAAGATACCAATTTATTACATTTATTTTATAAATAGTAAAGTTTTGTAATTTCACAAATAAATGTTATTTTGGATTGAGCTTTCTTAGCAAAACTTAATTCATTCCTTGCCCATTGATAAAACACTTTCTGTCACATTTTCTAAGTATTTACAAGCGATTTTAGCAAAATGACTATAGTTTATTTACAATGTAAAATGTCTTACTAAATGGAAAACAATAGAAAATGGCTAGAAAATACGACAAAAAGTGTTTTATTGATAAGGGTCCTGAATGACATCTTATAGAAAATAAAAAATCGAAAATATTAAGACAGTATTTTAAAATAAATAAAGGAACATGTACATATGCAAACATCTGAACTATGAAAAGTCACTCCAGTTGTGAGCATATCCATTTTCATTGATTTTAGATTAAGTTATTTTTTACCGTGAAGAATAAAGAAACAATTTCTTTGATTTACGTGAGATAGAGTGAGTCCTTATTTTTTGTTTTATTTTCAATCCAAAATGAATATGAAAAATATTTTTTCATCGTCTATATTACTTAAAAGTTGTGCGACTATGTCAAAATAAATTGACATGTTCCAACGTGTTTATCATTGTTCTACATAAATCATCGTATAACTAAATACACGTGTATTAAAATCTACTTATCATAAAGTAGGTTATATAATAAAGGTTTCGCTTATACAAATCGCTATATGTGTTTTTAATTTAATATGAAAATAAATTAATTTCATGCGCTTATAAACTTATCAAAATTTTTGTTAGTTGTACAATGATTTCTTTAAAAACGCTTTGACTAAAACATTGATTAGAGTGAAGTATTTATCTGTATGATTTTCTCTTACAAACCTAATTAATGTATTTTTCATTATCGCTTTCTCGCGAAAAAAAAGTCATACGAACGAATATTTAAATAAAAAATGTGATGAATAACAGTTAAAACTAAATGAAAACAAGTTTCTTTCTAAGACATGATTAATTACAAAATTTAGAATTCATGCATGTGAACAAAGTTTAGTATAAACCTGAATTTTTATGGAATAATAATAAACGAATTTAAATAAAATTAACAAAAGAAAGTTCTTACTATTAGAAACCATTAATCCGATAATTATCTATAGAAACAAACACTTCACTCTAAAGTACAAATTGTCATAAAATACTAAAAAAAAACATAAAACTCAAGATATTTAAAAAATAAAATATCTAGCAGTTTACACGATGCAGCCCGATACCGGAAGACAAATGAATAGTCAGAAGAAAATACGAGAGTAAAACTTCTTAAAAACAGAAGATATTCGAGTAAAGCATTTTCTTGGCTTCATTGTCCAATCGTGAATTAGTAACTAATAATACTCTCTTGATCATCCGGCTGCCGCTTACAGTAACACGTAACTATCACAGGTAGTCGATTTCACGATGTCGCGTTAAATGTTACTTTTTTCTAGTTGAACAATGGATCTATGAACCCACAATCTTTACACAATTTCTACAAATAAAAATTAATACAATGTTAGATTTGATATCGATTAAAATTTTTAAACTTATTTTAGAATGAAAATAAAATTTCTATAAGCATTTCCAATGATTATTCAAAATATAATTTCAAAAGGTATCTATTTTTGTTACTATATTTTTATCATTTTTGCAATAGTCCTTTACTTACCGTTCCACCTGTTGGTGTGTCGTTGTCGGAATAAAAATGCACCCAGCGACGTTCCGCAATTTTCGGTCCAAACAACGGTGATGTTAGTTGCCATTGGTATGGTTGCATATTACTTCCTAGGTCCAAGATATTTCGGCCCTGATATATTATTTGATCCTTTCCATTAGATTTTTCTGATTTACCTAATTTTGAAACCTCCTTTCCTATTGGCGCCTACAAAAATTAATTTTGTAAATTAATTTATTATTAAAGTTTTCTCATTAACGATTTAATGTTTATTACAAGTATTTTGAGTTGGTTTCATACATAAATCAGATCAATTATACGAATTAATTTCGAATTTTTAAGTAATAATGCAATAAAACCTGACATAAATTTTAATATTGATCAATAATTTATAAATAATATCAATTCACAGCCTCTCATCAGTAAATCACCACTCTTTAAAACACAAAACTTACTCGCCTATCTGATAAACTCAAGATCCTTCCAAAAGCCCATACCAAAATAAACGCAAAACAAACATTCGCATACGGAAACTCTCCCATCTATTGTTTACCTGTTTGACCGTTATCACCGACTTGGGGCTCTCGGGCAGCTCAGCTCGCGTAGGCTCGGGCCTGTTGCTCGGCCTTACCGTCAACGGCGAGGCCGTCAGCGTCGAGCCATCCTCGCAGCTGGCCGGTGATATGCTGTTGCTGTTGCCGAGGCTGCTGAAGCCGCTGGACTCGCTGTTGGTGGGCGAGATCGAGTCGCCCGAGTTCTTAGTCTGCTGGGGGTTTTTGTCGCGACTGTGGTACGCCCGCACGTGGTAGAAGTCGTCCTCGTTCATATCGAGCTCTTTCATCACGAGCGTTAGGGCCGACATTGTTTACTTTGTGATTTGGCCGAGGTGCTGGAATTAAAATTATTTTTTCTAGTGAAACGCAAACAGTTCTTTTAATGATTCAATTTTATTAATTATGAAAATATTGGATATTTTTTATTCTATTGGTTAGATCAGAACTGTTGCTGAAGTGTATTTGTTATTTTTAGTTCATTTTAAGTTTAATTTTCCAGCTTTGGCTAACGGCTTTATTTGTGCGTAAGATTATGAAATAGAAACGGAAATGAAATGATTTTTATTTAGATAAAAAGGCTTATGTTTAATTACCTGTTATCAACTGGAATTTTACTATTATTACGTACCATTTATTGATTTTTGTTAAAAGTTAATCTGTATTTGATATAAAAAACCTCATATCTTTCACTTTTCATAAATATCAAAATTTCTTTTATCTAATATATGGCTGATTCAATTTCGACCGTTAAATTTAAAATGTAACTACACCTTCTATCAAATTATTAACTTCTTTTTATTCATTTGTAATCTACACAATCAATCAGTAAAATACTTTCCAAGAAATTTTAGTAATTATTATACTTACGAGTTAAACGTAAGCAACACCTGCTGCTTGTATTTAAACTCCTGTGTTTTTGCTAAGGACGACGTGCGGTGTCCTCAGTCTTGTGGGTAACGCGATTCGTCGTCGACTGTCTCGCCTTGGCGCGCTCGACGTGATAAAGGCAATCAGCGGCGCTGCTCAGAGCGCGCAAAGTAACAATGAGCGCTTTTAATTTAAATGCCGGTATTCATTAATGATTTGGCTTTGAAATGAAAATAAATATGATATACTTATAGCTCGTAAATAGGTGGCGAAAAATAGTACCGTTTCTAAAGATTTTTAAATGTTTGACTTTTTGATTAAAAATATAAAAAACACATAATTGAAACTTTATTATTTATTGATAAGATATTATATGTTACAAATTTTTTTTATACAAGAATTGAAAAAATGATTTTTTATAAACTATTTTATAAGAAAGGTACTTATTTGCTGAACAGTAAGTTTTTGACTTTAAATTCTTAAAAATATAAAATAAAATTAAAGGATTTTATTTCTAATTTTATCTTATTATTTCTAAATATCGTAATTAAAATTACTTATTTTTTTATGTATATTATAAAACGCGTTGTATAATTAAAAAGTTATAGTTTATTTATTTTATATCAAATATTTTTTACTTACAATACAGAAATTTAACAAGCAAAATTCATTTATACAACTAATTTCAATGTAATCTACACAACCTATAACATAGTAAAATGAATGAAAAAAAATTAAATTTAAATTATGTTATTTATTATGATACTTTAATTTTCTAATAATAACAACAAAATTAATCAAATGCCTTATTTAATGTCAAACAAAGTTCAGTTAGATTAAAGAAATTATTTAGTCGCATACATCAAAATAATCTATTCTCATATACAATATATCTGTTATAATAAGCATATAAAAACAGTAGTTAAAATATTCACGTATAATTAGGAAAGCTATATATAACTGTCAATTTATGCATTTGTTAAATATTTCGATTTATTTTGATTCTACTTATCATAGGGGACTGTCAGAATGTTACTCAACTGCAGAAATTAAATCTTAAAATATAGAATTTTTATTTTCTATTATCAAAAAATTAAGAAGATTAAATAAAAATAAAAAAAAAAATAAAAAAAAGATCATAAACATTTATATAAATTAATTTTAGTATGACATCCTATATAAATTCTTGGAGCGCCACCTTGTGCGTACTATGCGTACCCCGACACTGCGCATCCCCCTTATCGACATCTCCGCTCCTTCTATGGGCTTAAATTCCCGTTCTTGCCGCAAGGTGGTGTTTTTCTATTTTTACTAGAGCGACATCGTACAAATTATTTTTTTGCAAAACAACAAACACTTTCAGCGCATATATAAACCTATTATCAACAACATAATTATAAACCGAATATCATATAATTTTTGCAACCCGCTACGACTAATCATTATCGCAAAATTCGTCGTTGTTTAATTCGCAAAATTGCGCCCGCAAGCGGCTAGGAACGGGCGCAGTTAGTATATAAGGAGCCGGTCGCCCTACGATAGCCAAGGTGGTCCGATGCTTCTCAGTGGCAGCTCGTCTCCGGCGTTCCAGTTCCAGGTCCTGAAGGCGTCAATCGAGAGGGGAGGACTCGGCTGTGGGGTGTCTGGTGTGGTAGGTGTGGCTTGTCCAATGCTGACCCTCCAACAGGCTGACATCGTCGTTCGCCATAGCGGCGGAGTAGTAGCGGAGGCTCCGTCGTTCGGCTGTCACTCTCTGCAAGGTAAAAAGCCCTCATGTGAGGCAGTCATTGAAAGCCGTACGGCTAAGAAATGGTCCGACGGGGCGTTGTGTGGGGTGTTTTGTGGTTTGGCATCCCCCCCAGAAGGACAGAAAACGAATCAGTGTGATTCACAGTTGAGCGAGACCACGGCAACACCGGCAAGAATTGTCGTTTTTCGGGGTTGGGCGACTCAGAGGCTCGGTGGTGGTTCTCCAGTTAACGCATTCGACGCATTCACGCGAAGAAATTCAAGGCGCAACATGCGCACATACAGGTCGATCGTAAGTCTTGGGAAGGCGGCGGGCAGCGTGCATCCGACCGGCCCTGCGGTGGGGAATTTCCGATTGAGAGACGCTGGAAGGCCTGGGAAGGGCGCTGGATGTCGGGCGAAGATCAGAATTTCAGAATTCCGATGGCTGTAGAAGCGACTGCGACCACCTTTTTGCACTTTTTGAAAATTTTCTTTTATTTTTTTTTTTATTGTTTATATAGTTCTGTTGTAATGTAAGAATTCTGCAATAGTTATAATTACACTAGGGCATTTGAGTCTTTTTATTTTTTGATATACATTATTTATTACATATTTTAATATGGAACTATACGTTCATTGACTTTCAAATTTACGTTTAAGTTTAATGTCATGCCGCAAATCAGCGAAATTTATAAAATTTTAATATACAGAGACAAAAGTTACAAGAAAGTTAGTAAATTTGGTTTTTAATATATTAACATTTTTCTCCGTGTACTCGTTGTTGAAATCTGTATTATTTAATATACAAATATTAATTAAATAATTTTGTAATACCTATGTAATCTATTTACATAAACTAAATTCATAATTTTAGTTTTTGAAATATTTTTATTTATTATGAATATAACTTAAAACAGTGTTTTTAATCATTTTGATATTTCATAAATATAATCTTGTTTATAATCTCGTTTAATTTTTACGCATAACACAAGCAAAAAATATAGTACATATAAAAATATTCGGAGATAAATATGTTTGTAGAGTAAAGTAGAGCAAGAAATACTACTACATTGTTAATGCATTTTAGTTTTATATTAAATTTTATTTTTTTTGTATTACTGAGCATTCGGCTTTTGTTATTTGTTTATACACATTTGTACCTTTTCAAAAAGATCATATTAAGAAAATAATTACAGACAAACTTGAATCAAGTATCGTACTAATACTGTAATAACTGAAATAATATATGGAATTTCCGTTTAGTGTTCAAAAATTTCTCTTACAAGGTTGTACAGTGAAAGTCTTGTAAGAAACTTATGCAAAAACTGAAAACGCAAAAAAAAATTTTGTATTTTAAATTTAATTTATAAAAATTGTATATAGTTGTGTGTTGATTTAATACTTAATCAAATAAATATATAATTTTGTTTGTGGAAATAATCGATATCACTCTGAGTAAAACAGAAAGTAGAAATGTAACGGCTGAAGATAACACCATTGACTGTCGGTAAGTTACCGACATTTCACTGTAGACCGATAGTAATCCATCGCAGGACGAACTTGAGCATGTTTCAGTCACAATTGTGAAGATGGCGTAGCAAAAAGCAGGACTTACGAATGGCCACTCTTTTTCTAAAATTATCCACATTCTTTTCTCAAATAAATTAAAGATTCTATTAATTTTCACTAAGGATTATTGTAGTTTCTAATGTCAAATGTTATGTTTTTGTTTTTGATTGGCTAAAAATAAACATTTATTCATTCAGTATTTGTTCTAGAATTCTGTTAAAGTTGGCTATTTTTTTTTATTCAATTCAACCACATTCTAGGAACAAATTAAAGTAATATTATTGCTCATGTTTATGATTATTTTATTTATCTTTAAATATTATAAATATATTATTACTTATCATGCTTTACAGTTCAGTAAAAAGAAATATTATTTTTAGACTTGTGTTTTTCTACTTTATTCTTAAACCTTCCTTTGAATTTTATCCATATTCCTAATAAATTAGATGAACGTAAAACAAAACAAGCTAATCTACAGAAACGACAAATTAATTTCCTCGTACATCGCAAACGCGTCAAACAAAAAACATTTTTCACCATTTCTCGCTTCTCCAAAACTAATAAACGAGAATGGCAAAAAATTAAACCCCAGCCCATCCTCCCATTATCATCACCGGGCCAGCCTCACGCACGCACGCAACCTTTTTCGAGACCCATTCCGCTCGCCCCCACCTTCTCTCTCTCGGGAGGGCACACTCGTCGCATTATCGGGCTCTCGAAAATTCGGCTCTCCCGCCAAAAAACGGAGACAGAAAATTTAGCGTGCTCGCGCGCCGCCGGCAGCTCTCTCGCTCTCTCTCGGCAGACGAGAGCCCTAGCAACGCACATGCGCCCTTCCGCGGCGGCGGGGATTGGCCCGGAGTAACACCCCCTCACAATGGGTTCACCCGTCCGCGCGCGCGCGCGAGAGAGTGAGAGAGAGAGGAGCGAGCCCAACGGAAGCCATATTGATTTCCCTATGTTTCCCCGCGTGATGTTACTATAGCGGCCGAGCTGAGAGAGTGAGAGAGGATGCGCGCCAACGCGTCAGAATAAGAGAGACTCTTTTGCCTTCTGCCTTATTCGATTTTGAGATAGATCTTGTAGTGGATTTTTTTAAGGGTTTTCGAAGTTTTTGAGAATGCGGTTGTTGGGTTTTGGAGAGGCTGAGTGAGATTGAGTTATTGGGATGAATGAGGCCGGCTAGTTTTAGGATAGATGTATTGTTAATGTTACTATTGTTATTGTTTCTATATTTACTATTTTTAACTTCTAGATTCTACAGTTTAGAATCTCTATATACAGGTAGAATATTCAAAATTTTAGAATCGCGACTCTTCTTGAGAAAGTCGCTTATACAACTCATGAATTTGTTTATATTTTATATATTGTGAATTCCTTTACAATTCATATTTAATGTATTATGATTAATAAAATTAAATGATTAAAATTGCGTAATTCAATAATTAGAACAAATTTATTATTTCTGATATTATTGAAATTATTCCAATATTTGCTGAGATTTATTTAACTCGTTGGCCTTAATAGGTTTCCAATATGATTATTTTATATGTCGCATTTCGACCTTTAAAACGCATCTGCGTCTACAAATTTCCCTGCTGGATGAGAGATTTTAACTCATTCTTGTCAAAACAATTTTAAATATTTTTAAAGGTTTATCTGTCTCAATATACTTATTTATAGTTTTCGTTATGCGCCTATTATAAAATCATTATTTTACGAGCATTTGTTTCCATTTGATATTCTTGATGCTTCACCTCAGTGTTCATTTTAATTATTTTAATGTAAATTTATATCATTAATCTAAAACCTTATTTTATATCATTTGACTCATTTCCCCCAAATTAAAATAATTATGCAAAACCAGAATCAACCATAAACCTCAAATCTCACCAAACCAAGCGCACCCAACCACCTCACTCAAAAAATCAGCCAAAACTCCAACGCCAACCTTCTCACCCCGCCGCCCTCAAAGCCCGCCGAAGACTCGCTCTTCGCGTGCCAGGCATCCATCGCTCATCCCTCGCGCCTCCCACCTCCTCGTTCCATCCGAAAACACATCGCGCCCGCGCGACAGCCCCGCGCGCACTCGTCGATAACGCAAAAATAACGAGGCGAGCCGAAAAAAGGCTCGCTGAGCGCTAGCCCGTGATGAGTAAAATTTCGCGCGCTGGATTTCGAGGGCCCATTGTTTCACGCGCGCTGGAGTGCCACAGCGAAAATTAGGGTGCGCCTGGCTTATTATCGCGCCTCGCGAATTCTTTTTTTAGAGCTGTCTCTTCTTTCGGGGAGCTTCGATATGTGCCTTGACAAGCTGAGGAGTGTGGTAGGCTGCTGTGTACTTGATTAGTCGAGGTGATGCTATATAGAGTGCTGGAGGTTGTAATCGTGAGCTGTTGGTGCGAGCGATTGTTGACACTTGGTTTAATTCGTTTAAAATTGCTGGTGCGTGCTGCTTGTTCTTTTTTTACTCTGGGGAGAGTGCGAGAATTCAGGAAGCTGTACTTTTATATTGAGCTTTTTGGGTATGAATGGTGTTAACGATATTATCCGACAGAGCACCGGATCGATTATTAAATTTACTTCTGGCGTATAATGCTGCATACGACTCTTATCTTGTTCCATAGCCAATTAGCGAGTTCAAACATATTTCCTCTCGAAAATGAGCAGCGCCTTTGAAGCAGACCAGACATGCAGCTCTGCAAATCGGACATTCCGAGGCTGCATACGCAGGTCCCCGATAGCCTCGCCGGTCACTTCGCCATTGGAAATCAATAAAAATTTTCATTCACGCACATGTCCGGCTTAACCCCTCGGCGAGTATCCACAGTTTACTCTCGCCTCGTTTCTCATCGCGGCGTTAACGAGCTGCACGTTAGTCTGGGGGCTGTGGACGCGTGGATGTAATGTTCGGCAAGCACGCGGAGTAATAAACGCGCACACCTGGGTGGTCCAGGAATCAGCTGTTATATATATTTTGCTCGTTCTGTTTTCGTGCGGGGATGGAGCTGGAGAAGCGGTGGGATGTTAAAGGTATATATGGGAGAGCGAGATGGGTTTTTGGTAGAGAGGTGGGTTTAAGGTTAGACGGAGAAGAGTGGATTAATTCTTATTGAACGAATAACAGATTGATGGTTTATACTTGAAGGAAATTTATGGAACTGTATTGGTTGATGGTTAAAACTGAGAGAAATTGCTTGTCAACCCATTCTTTTTTCTCTATTTTCGTTAACTGGAAAAGTGTTATTTTTATCAGAAAAGTAGCAAGATTGTTTTCGGAAAAAAAAGTACAGAATTGAAAGTGTTTATGGATTTTTTGAAGAAAAAGTGTTGGCATTCAGCAACAACAAAGCCTATTTTTGCAGAACAAAAATTTGAAAAAGAAATCCATTTACATAAAGCCATCCACATCCCACCATAACTCATTAATTTTTCCCAAAAACCAATGTCAAATTTTCCCCATAAATCTCACCGCAGCGTCCCACCCAACGCACAGAGACCACACACGAGTCACTCCTCATTCACCCTCCTCTGCAAAAGCAACCTCTCTCCGCCAAAAAAGACACACACCTCCCCATCGAGTCCCGCCGCGGTGGTAATGAGTCACGAGCTCGCGAGCCCGATTCGAAACTGGTAGTGGCGCGAGGATAAATTTCATTTCTACCTTCTTTTTCGCGCGCGGTAATGGATCGCCCGTAACAGATTTTGCAATATGTGCGTGAGCGCGAGTCTCGTTGTTACGCGGTGATGCATGGCTCTGTAATAGCTACAATACAGCCAGCTTACAACGAGCAGCAGCCGAGGGGTTCCGCATCCTGCGAGCGCGACTTAAGATTTATTGCCCCCCCCCCCTCCGGTGGTAGCGGATTTCCAGATTCCCCAGTTTGTCCTTATAAATAGCTTCTATTAATTGACCTGACATCCGGTGGAGCGAGAGAGAGAGGAGAAAAAGTTCGTTAAAGGGACAAATTTTTCCTTCCGGTGTGTGCTTTTTTTTTTAGTTTGCGCTGAAATGGTGTTTGATCGGATGTTATGTGAAAGGGGAGTTGGGGTGTTGTGTGAGTTTTGGAAAGTTTTTGTGTATTTTTTATGTTTGGTACTGTGCTAACCAACCGTAGTGGAGAGAATTAGCGTTACTTATCAATTATAAACCGAATACATTTTTATAACATCAAAAAATCTGTCTTTTAAATACTTTTATTTTTCCCATCTATCAATACCCTCAATATCACCTATCCACACAACAACAACAAAGCAGCAATAAAAAAAATCCTCTACATCAATCCAAGCCCCGGCGAAACGTACATCCTCATACCTAATTCTCGAATCTGGAAACACCTGTTCGACGCGAATGCCAAAAGTTACAAAAGTCACTGCGTGTATCCATCAAGTTAACAATCTGGCGCGCATCCCGAATTACGCCGGCGCACTCGAAAAGCCCCCGCGCGCGCTCGATTGTCGGGCGCTTCTTTTGTTTACCGGGCCACCCGCGCGTCACGATAATTGACAGCGCATCGACGCGAACAATGCGAGGTATCGGGTTCGCGCTCGCGCTCTAGAGCAGCCGGCGCGAGTTTCCCTTGCCAGGATATATCTGCGTAGGTTTCTGTGCCTTCTTGGCGGGGTTAGGGTGGGGGGTTTGTTGTTAAGAGTTTTGGAAGGGAAAATTTGTTTTTTAATTTTGATGTGTTTGGTGATTGGTATTTGTTATCATGTTAAATTTAATTTACGATTATTATTGTAAGATATATATTTTTTAACAATAATTTGAAAGTTAAATCGCTTATATTAAACAAATATTGTATAATGTGATTACAATTTTTTCTTTTATATGGTAATTGAGCAAACTTCTGTATATTTTCACTCTTACCTACTCAAAACTTTCACAAATCACAACTAATTCTCACCCAATCCCAACGCGAATCTCCGCTCCTTCGCACAGTCTCCCAAACGAACCAATCATTCAATAAACTCCCCCAACGTCCAACCCCTTCCTCCATCCCCCAGCTTCTGGGCCACATCGCGGCATAAACAGCAATAATCACAGAGTCCCCTGCAGCCTCCTGCAGCGAAAATTTAAAGCGCACGCTCTTCTCCGAACGATCGCGCGGATCTCGCGCACGTGGCGCCGCTCGAGAAATTGGATCCACCCCCGATATATATGTGGCTCGGTCCGCATTAAATGGGCCCGCTAATGCGCTT
The DNA here is from genome assembly GCA_900480035.1 of Eupelmus urozonus. Taxonomy (NCBI): domain Eukaryota; kingdom Metazoa; phylum Arthropoda; class Insecta; order Hymenoptera; family Eupelmidae; genus Eupelmus; species Eupelmus urozonus. Next base: position 27,028 of record UELX01000911.1, read on the forward strand.
AATAGCGAGTTCTCGTGCCCGCGCGCTGCGTGCGAACGCGTGGGCGGGCCGCCGGCCGTCAAAACACGCGCTCGTCCACGCACGCACGCGATCTTCTTGACGGGGGATGTACGCCGGGGGCTTTTGTTCTGGGGGGTGGGAGAGCTGGCTTCTGCGAGTTGCTTGGGTTGTTTGTTAGGTCAAAGAGCGCTGTTGATGTAGACTTTTAATTCCTGTAAAATCGTAAAATAAATGCTGAGTTAATGAGTTTGGTTTTTGTAGGAATATTTACGTTAATAAGAAAATGATAGGTTTAGAGAAGCGAGTGTAAGTAACTATGCAAAATGCTGATCAGTGGTGCTTGAAGTTTCAAGGAGCGTTAACTTAGAATACGTAGAATACACTATTACTGGAAGCATACGCTGAGGCTCTATTATTACGGGAGGATCCTTTGCTGTGTCGTTTGGGTCTGGAGAGAAGAGGACTCTTATGGAAAATTTATGTAAAATCATGCGCGTATGCTCTGGCTGCCGTCAAAGCGCCAACTTGTGTGCTGCTTGAACTGTGTTATACTTAAATGCAGTAGATATACGGGGTTGATAGATGTTTGAAGTGAAACGAAAGCATGAATATGACTGTTGCTCGTAGGGTGAATATTAAGTTTGTTTTCGGGAATTTAGAAGCAATTTTTGATTGCCAAAACAAATTGAGTGTTGATACGAGGTAGATTCAGTATTTTGTTACAGTGTTTTACGAAAAGAATTGCATTCTGGAGATAGAATATAAATTTCTTAATATTAGTCTTACCTTCAATAACTATTCATCAAACTATTTTATGACCATTTAATGGCCAAATATTGGCCTACAAAGTAAAAAATGGCCAAAAAATTGCCATTTCTTACTCTCAAATGATGCAATAGATACCATGCTTTACTCACTAACAAATTTCGCTAATCAAATCAATTACACCCAATTTACTCACTCTCAATCACCGCAAAAACTACTCAACATAAAAAAAAAGTAGCAACTCCGCGCGCAAAACTCGAGCGTCGAAGCACACTCGTGAGAACTCGTCACCTGGAGCCGCAGCGCTCATCGACAGCTCGCTCTCGCTCCGCTGAATTAACCGGGCTCAAAGTGGCTCAATAAAGCGATATTAAAACAGCGGGGGTCTCCCCAGCCGCGATCGCCCGTCTCTCGCGCGTGTCCAGAAATCGCGCACGGCCCGGGGGAAGGGGTTAGAGTCGCGCGCGCTCTGTTTTCGTCGTTATTATTCATATGCGCGCGGCACGCGTTGCACGCATCGCGCGCGTTATTATCCCCCGTAATCCCGGTGTTTTACATGTTATGAGGCGCCGCTGCGCCGACCTTCAATCTCGTGCGTTATTGCGCGCGAGCCGCTGCAGCGAGCGCGGGTATGAGCGTCGGGGTGCGAGCTGCTGGACGAGCGTATGAATTTTTATGGGCTGCAGTAGGATGGACTAAGCCGGTTTTGAATTTTGTTTGGTGGCTTGGTGTGGTTTTTTGCGGTTGGTTTGATTGGGTGGAGGAAAGTTGTCTATTGGTTTTTGGGGATGATGTTGCTTGGTGGGCTGTTGTGATCGCTGATGGTTTATTAGATATTATGGACTTTTTAAAATTTTTTGTGAAAACATTTTTTTGTTAAAATGCTTTGGAAAAATAATAATTTATCTCTCTACAAAGAAATGTTTTGATAAACAGGTGATACTAATTTGGCATTACGATAAAACAGGTTATGTAACAACCTCCTTATAATTTGGATAATCATAAACTAAAAGCTATGTTTAAACCAGCTTAGTATATTTAAATTGATAATTATTTCTGGTAGAAACCCTTCTATTTTATAGCCATTTAATGGCCAGTAAATGGTTTATCAACTAAAAAATGGCCAAAAAATAACCATTTCCTAATTTGGAATGGTTAAATTTCTACTAGGGTAATGATTCGTTTACGATTAAGGATAAATCTTAAGATTACTATATTTAGTGTTTCTATACTATTAAGCACTACCATAATCCATTTAAATTACAAATCAAAATTAATTAAAACTCTTATTAATGTTCATAAACAGCTTCATGGAAACTCTCCAGATTCCTTACCTAGCCGATAAAACCGCACGAAACAGCCAACCCTCAACAGACTAGTACCACTTACCGCTCATCAAACGTCACCCTCAAATTAAAAAAGAAAAACAAAAAAAGCGATCTCCCACTCCAAAACCAAAAAACGAGCTCGATGCAAAAGAAGCGCAGTCGAGGTGTCGCTCTCATAGCGTCAAACCAGTTACATCAACTATTAATTTTTCGAGCACCCTCTCCTCATCAGGCTCGGCGCTTGGCGCAGTAATAAAATAAAAAGCAACGAGACGAAGAAGCGATACACACTCGCTCGCAACTCATATCCCACGAAACGAGGAGAGCTCGCTCTTTCTCTTCCACCAGAGAGAAAGAGAGAGAGAGGAACTCTCCAACGGCACGCATGACTTGCGCCCGAGCCGGCTTAACGGACTCTCTCCGAGCGCGATGTATATACGAGGAAGAGAGGCGGAACAGATGTCGATGCGAATATTTTATACGAGCGAGCGACAAACAATGCCGGAGAGAAAGAGAGAGAGAGAGCGGAGCCAGCCGCGCGTCATTATCGCGGATTCTCGGCGCAAGCACGCAGCTTCGCTGCCGGCTATATATAGTCTGGCGCAGCGATCGCTTCGTCCTTATCTTCGTCACGGGGGTCGCGGAAGGCTTAGGGGTTGAGGTCGAGAGGTTGAGGGTGCAGCGTCGAATTTTGGGTTTTAGATTTTGAGGGGTCATTCTTGGGGATTTGAGAAGGAAGGTGGGGGTTGGAGCGATTGGAGGGGGATAATTTTTTAAGAAAGTGGATAAGATTTGTCTATCATAAATAGATAATATTCAGGCTAAAAATTGTTGTTATTAATCAAGGATATCACAACAATGAAAAGTTACTTATTCAAATTTCTCCCAAAAAAACTAAATATTCTTTAACCCTCTTCCATATTCTCAACAATTAACTTCCTCTTCTACCCCAAACTCATTAAACAAACCCAAAGAAGACACCCACGCACCGCGCTCGTTAAAAAAAAAAAAAAGGAAACCAAACGCCGCGATGGGTGATTTTCGATTTCTACGCGGGCCAAAAGAGCGCACTGTTGAGGGCGCGCAAATAAGTCGGCGCAAAAAAGCCCGACAGACAGAGGGTGTGCTGCTGCTTGGCGTCTCATGCGGCGAGAGAAAAAATCTGCTAAACCGCAGGGAAGAAAAATCAAGCGCAGCGGCGATCCACTTGAGTTGTGAGCGTACACCCGCCCATCCACGCGGGCACGTATACGTATACTTATAACGTCTAATGCGAGGAGGATGCTGAGCTTTTCGCGGCTGGATGCATCAGAGAGCGCATTATTTACTTTCTGCTCTTCGTTTTTGGCGTGCGTTTGGCTCGTGTGTGTTTTGGCAGAAATAAAATTAATGTTCTTTGTGGGCGGGATAGTGAGATTTTTTGATTTTTAGTGATGGGTTGTCTTAGTAAAATGGTTATTCTTTTTATACTACCTAAAATTCTAAATGTAGTACATATTTTCAAAAGACTAAGAGTGACTGATAAGATTTCGTACATTCTTTACTTCTTTATATTAATTTTCATTAAATTTTTTTGAAAAAGTAAAAGTCCAGGTCGTCCAACGACCTCAGGAAGTCCGAATGTCGACAGCTCTGACTTGCGCCATGGTGCCACGTGTTCATACTGAGGAGTTTGAATACTTGACACTGGATAATATTTTTTTTCATACATTATTTAGTTTTATTAATACTGTCCTCAAAATTTGTCTATTAAAAATTTCGTCATTTGAAATTTAGTAGCCATTTCTTAAGTTTGACACCATTAACTGGCCATTAAATGGCTATTTAATAGCATGATTTCTACTACGCATCTAGTATATTAAATTCTTCTGAACAAGTACATATTATTTTGTCAAACGTAAACTCAAAATGGAATTGCCGTATCATAGTATTAAAGACGATCATAACTTAGAACTACCAAAATTCGACATTTCCTAGAACTGTTGTATTATCGTTATTGCTAATACTAATTTGCAAGAAATTCTTGAAGTTACCAAACTTTTCAAAACTAACAAATGCAAAATCAAATAAAAAACATTAGAACTCAAATGTTTTAATATCCACATTACATATTCCAAAACCACGCCGTTCAACAAAACCAACAAATCAAAATTTCGCCTCCCAGCCTCGGACAATCTTCGTTTACAAAAGTCCAGCCGGCAATTCAGCCTCATTAAGCCCCGGCTCGCTCCCCGAAATTTCACTCTCCGGCATTGAAATCTCACTCGGTCCTTACCTCCCCCTCCTCTCTCTCAACCCTCGTGCTATCCCTCGTCCGTGCTCGTGCGCGAGGGGTGGATTATCACGGGGTATCATATGGGGCCTCTCGAGCTCCACTCTCTCTCTCTTTCCCCGTGCGTATCGAGCGCTCCGCCGCCAAATCCACCGCAAATGCTCTCAAGTGCCTTCTTCGGACGGTATATACATGTAGGAACGAGCGCGCACGGGGCAAGGGCGCAGCAGCAGCAGCAGCGGCACTTGAACTAGTTGGGGACCACCGAGTGGCTCTGCAGTGAGAGAGCGAGCGCGGCGCGGTAGAGCGTACAAGCCTCTTGCGGAGAGCGGAGCGCGTATAAGCGCAAGCCCTGGACTTTGCTCCGGAGCTCTCTCGCCCGCAGTGACTGTGTGTGCGCTGGGTAAACGAGAGAGAGAGAGGGAGAGGCGGAAAGTTTTTTAAGAAAAAAGGACGGCCGAGCCGTTGTTGGGAGTTGCTTCTTTTTTGGCGGTTTTTTGTGGGTGGCTGCTGCTTTATTAGCTGGGTTTTCGGGAGGATGGATTATTGAGGCTTGGAGGTTCGTTTTGACTTTTTATGGGTTGATGTTTGGAATAATTGAGAGTAAAAATTTCTGAAAAGATTATTACACAGCAACCATTAATTTTAAAAAGCTCAGATCTAAAAATATCTATATACCTCCACCGCGACAAGCCATGTTTTCCCAGCATTAAAATTTTAATTGCCACACACATCCCAGCGCTCCAGCCCTGGCAAAAATTAATCAAGCCCGGAATTATGTTTTAATTTCCACGGGCAAATAGGCTGCGCGCCCGCACTGCCGGCTGCAGCCTCTCGCCAGCAGGCGAGCTCTGAAATTATTATTGGCATGAGTGTCACGCGCGCGTCATTTGCCAAGCAGAGCCAGCGAGCGGCTCGGCGGACGCTGACGCAGATGCAAATGCGGGCCCGACCTCCCGGAGCAGTCATTTACGCGATACTCATCATTTGGAATACCAATTTGACGCGGCGGCGAAATTCCGAAATTCCGCGAGCCCTGCGCGATGCGCGCTTTGGTTGTGTGTGGGGCCAAAAATTGTGTTGCCCGGGGAATGAATGCGGCTGGAATTTTGGTCTGTTCTCAGTTTGTGGGAATGCAAATGTAGGATCGCGGGGTGAATGAGAGAGTTTTGTTTGGGGGATCGCGGTTTGGTATTAGGAAATTGTGCTTTTTTGGAAGTTAAACATATGATGTATATTATTATACATCGCAGGTTTACTTGAATAAATATAAATAATAATATACTTAGCAATTTTTTTACACCTGATCCTGAAAGAAATTTAAGCATTCTAAACTAGGAAATAGTTATTTTTTGACAATTTTTTAGTTCAAACCATTTATTGGCCATTAAATGGCTATTAAATAAAACGGTTTCTACCAGAATCGATGATCATTTAACCTTCTGCCTTCTCGTTTTTATAAATAATAATATTATAAACAGATCGAAGTATTTGAATTCCGCAGAGGATCCTCTTTGAAAAGTGCATTTTACAACTCAAAAGCTACATATTCAGTGTAACAACAATCTCATAACGGTGTGAACTTAATATGTACAAAAAATCTTCAAAAAGAATACCCGACACCCAATCGAAACAATCGAAATTCCTGTATATAAAATTATTCTGCTTCACAAACTGCCCCAAAAAAACTATCCCTCCAAAACCCTTCCTCTCTTCCCCTCCTCATTCCTCTCTCTGTCCATCCACCTCTCACCCCATCTCTCACATCAAAATCAAGAGCAACTCCGCGGCACAGCACTTTCTCTCCCGTCCCTTCAATTCCTCGCGTCCATAAATCCGCTCGGAGTAAACGCGCTAATCGATCGCGCGGCTCGATGCGGCCGCTCGCGCGCGCGGTCCCTCTCTAGCTCTCTCCTATCGAATGTGCATTTGCTCGCGGCGTTGGCCGCTGCTGCCCTGTTTCTCGCGCGCGATGTTGCAAAATCAATAGAGGGGTGGCCCTCACGGTCTGGCTCTCTCGCGCAGGCGCGCCGGAGCCCATCCAGCCAGGAGGCAAAGCTCCGCGCGACGGAGAGCCGCTGCTATGTGCGCGAGCAAGCGACCGTAGAGTGGCTACGGCGATGCCTTCCCTCCTCTTTGCGAGCCCCTTTGGCCATTGGGGAGAGAGGGAGAGAGAGAGAAGGGTTTGTGGGTAGGTGCTGCCGCCGGTGGTGATGCTGGGAAGTTCGGGGAGAGCTGAGAGGCGAGGGTAGAATTTTGATATTGGATGCTGCGGTGCGTTGGGCTTTGGGTGAGGTGGAAATTGACGGCGAGGTGGTGAAGGTTGGGGTGCTGGTGGATTGTTGAATGGAGTTTTTAGTTTAATGATTTCGGGGTTGATTCGTAGGGTGTTTGTTGCTACTTTTTTTGGTAGTACTGGACAGAAAATTACTACATGATTTTGAAAGATTTTGTTCTGTTTTGTTTTAATAAGATAGATAATAATAGTAATAATGTAATTATATAGTTAATAGATAATAATAACAATGATGTAAAGCTGTATAATAGATAATAATGAAATAAGATTACAATGTAATGATGTAATAAAAAAAGTTTAAATTTCGTAAGTGTGAATCTAAATTGAATAACTAATGAATTGAGATCGAATGTTTCTATAGATTAAAGCCAGTATATAATTATTTAATGATATCTCGATTATAGAAACAATGATTTTATTGAAATTATTACAGAACTATTATTTAATGTATTGCAGAACTATTTGATTATACTATAAACAATAAATTACTCTAAAATAGATTCGTTTAAACTGTTGACAGATAATAGAAAAAAGAGTTATGGAAAGCTTATTTATGTAAAGAAGTAAGTGACGTACTTATTATGCTCTTTTGAACATTGGATTAAAAGTGTAGTCGCAGTCAAAGTCGCAGTCTATTTACAAATTTAAAAAGTAGAAGAACCAAATAATCACTTTACTATTATTAAATTACGTAACTTAATAAATTTTATAATTTTCATATTATCTTAAAATCACAATGTACTTTACTATTTTTACACAATTTTAGAAAACCGTTGCCAGTTAATATAAAATTTTGAAGTACGTGCGCAATTTTTGGCCTTTTTAATTAAAGAAAAACAATCTCAAAGTAGTAAGATTCCAGTCGGCGTCGAGGAATGGGAGTAAAGCAATTATGATCAAATGTTGAGTGAGAAACAATACATATTAAAAGCGGGAATAAAATAACTAATTAGCCATAGCGTACATAGTAAAAAAATAGTTTTAGATCGGCTTTTCATAAATTAGAAAATATGCAATATAATTCATGAGGTAATTTTGGTTAAAATGATTTTAGTGGGATGAATTTAGGGGGTGATAGATATTATAACTTTTGATAATGGATTCATTTACTCACAGAATGTAAGAGTTTTGATGAAATAAGGAATTCTGATGTTTTTTCAGATTGTAAATAGAGATTAAAGTAAAAATTAAACCAATAAAGGGCTCTTATTTCATATGTCAATTATTCCGCAAGTACTGGAAAAGACTACATGACAAACGTATTTATTACCACGAGACAAATGCCTTAATACGCGAGCAAGAAAATGCCGTATTTTCGCAGGAGTGGGCCGATAAAAGCATTAGTCCGCCCAGTTCAATAAGTGTTTTTCCAGTGAGTCTGCGCTGCGGGTCCTTCTCCACATCGTCCCCTCGATTTTTCGACATGGCTTCTTGTAGCACACGCAGCAGCTAAGTGCGGATGATTCAATTTGCTAAGTTAGAGTTTTAGGTAATTTCGTTTGAAGAGTTAGAATAGGGGATGGTAGGGATACAACTGGGTATATTTCTGAAAATTACGTTTTTGTCAAAGCTTTTTAAGTAAAGAATGTTTAGTACCCATGGAATGTCGTTTACTTAATACAAAACTATCAAATAGCTTCACATAGGTATCTATTACAAACAATACTTTAATTAATATAAATATAATGTATGTAGTAAAATAAAAAAATGATAGAAATACAATTTTTACTAAAAAAATAAAATGTGGACAAATTCGAGTGTGCATCTGATGACGTATGTAACGTGAATATCCGATTTTGGCTAAAATATGCATCAAAACAAACATGTTGATTTTACGGTACCATGTAAAGCATAAACTCTAAATTTACAACACAAATTTAGTAATTTATTTAACATTAAATTACTGTATTTATCAGAATATTTTTTCGTTTAATATTCTTTTATTACATTTTATAAGATACAATTTTTATTTTCCCCAAAACTTACTTTTAGTATGAGAATATAATGCCCCTCCTTTATGTAAGGTGGCAGCACTCGTTTCTGATCTTCCTCTTCTTAATGATCTTAAAAATCATGAAGTAATTAATGATATATTTTATATTTTCATATCACATTTCCTTACTCCAGAACGTACTTTCTAATACATAATAATAACTGTGTACATGTAAGCTAGCGGCCCTTATTTCTGAACGATAATTACGACAGAGAACTTTAAACTTCATCAGAATACTCACAAAAGCCTCAAAAATTCCACATTTCAATCCGGCAATCAAGAAAAAAGCGCACCCACGAATCTCCCCACCTCCCACTTAAAACGCGCCCGTTCAAAGAATCCTCTTTGTCCCCTACCTGCAGGCGCACGCGCGCGCTCCCGTAATCGGCACCCCCGTCGCACGCGCTTCCACATAAAGCGTCGAAAAAAAGAAATCATCGGCCCTCCCCGCTTCATCGTCCGATAATTTACGATCTCTTCGTAGAACATCTCACGAAAACCATAAAAATCACCATCCCCAAAAAGTCAGGCGCGCGACTTTAATCGTCGCCCGCCATTGTCAAACCCGCGCTCAACGCAGATGAAGATAAACTTTCAGCCGCTCGATCGAAGATCAAGCTGAAAGATCCATGCGCGGGGGGGTCGAGAAGCTATATATATATATATATATTTTTTTTTTTTGAGTCGCGTGGCGCAGCGAGAGTACAAAGCGAAGCGGCGACTAGTCGTCGTAAGCGAGAGAGCGCTGACAATGGGGACGCGAGAGTTATATAAGGAAAAAGGAGGGAAGCTGCGTGCGTGCGGCTTTTCGCCAGGTGCGCGCGAGAGGAGAGACACGCGCCGAGAGTGCGCGCGTACGGCCGAGCTTTATTTTCTTGGAGACGCACGCGCGCCTCGGGCTTCTTATTGGTTGTAGAGTCGAGGACAAAAGTTTTGGAGATGGGGGAGAGGAGAGCCTCGAGGAGGAAAGTTTTCCGAGAGGTTTTTATATTTTGGGTTCGAGGAGCTGGGGAATTTTTTGGGTTATTGATGGGTTTTTGATGAGCGTTTTTTTTGGAGGGAGGTGGTGTAAGTTTGGGTATGTGGAGCACTTGAGAGTTGTGTAAGATTGGCGAAAACTTGTATATGAGAAAAAATATCTTAACGTTTTTATGCTTATACTTTTTCATTTTGGAATAAAGTGTATGATTCTATTAAAGGTTTAAATATTAATCTTAATTTTTAAAATGACGTAGTAGATGTTCTGTTTTCTCAGAATTCTTCATTAGCAATAAAGTTCTAACCTTTATGATTCAAATTAGTAGCCATTTAATGGGCAGTTAATGGTTTAAAAAGTTAAAAATGGCCAAAAACTAGTCATTTTATAGTTTTAAACAATAAAACTCTTACTAGGGTATCTACTATTCTAAAAATGTTGTGTAAGTTTTCGTTTATTTAGTTTTAAAAGCTAAAACGATCACCACAATTAGGATTTTTGCTTCCTACCCCCTAACTAACAAAAATCCAACAAAACCATCCAACTTTTCCAAAACACACAAAATAACCAAACAATCTCTCCCTCCTCGCTTTTGTCCCGGCCTGTACACCGTCCCAGAAAAAGAATTAACGCAAGACACACAGAAAAAGAAGCGAGGCGAGAGACGTAACAGAAGGAGCCCCGCTACACAACTCACAGCAGCCGCTGCTGCGCGTGCCCGGGATTTAGGGCTCTCCATGCGCGACGAGTCTTGAAAGGAGCCTGCCTCACTCTCCCCCTTCGTCGTTCAATCTTCACACCACCTACGATTAAAGGTGACCCCGAAACCCTCGCGTATAGGAGAAAAAGGTGCGCTCGAGTCCAGGTGTCACTGTGCTAGAGCGCGAGCGCGCAGGGCTTCTCTCTCCCTCTTTTTGGTGCTCCAGGGGCTTCGGCGACTCTCGCATTGAAAGCGTGAATGCGGCCAATGAAGGGGAGGAGGGGAAATCTTGCGTGGAGTGGCGTGTTTTTGTAGACGAGGATACACCGGTGTGTTTTTGGGAAAAATGGGCCCCGGGTTTTTGGGTGTAAAATGCCGAGGAGGTCTTGTTTACGTATACGGTGGATGCTTTTTTTGGGGGTAGAAGAGAGGAAATGCGATTTCTATGAGTGGCTTAAGTCGAGGATTGTCATAGTTGTTGGACGGGACCTATGAAAATACACCGTGCATAAGCAGAAGTGCTTGACGTGTGTATGTGCTAGCGCAAGGTGTGTCGCCAGACACTGTTTTTTTTTTTTCAATCTCTTAAAAGGGTATTATTTTATTAAATATTTATAACTAATATAAATATGATGTATTTTGTATTTTGAAAGAGCATAACAAACGAAATCAAAAAATCATTGTTATATCGCAAATTGCAACTGAAAACAACGAACCATCCCTTCCCTTAATCCAGCACCCTACCGAAATTCTCGATCACCCCGCATTCCAAATCCACCCGCCAGCCGACGGCAAAAAAAAACCAGCGGCGAGATCGATCTATCCGGACCTTGAAAGCCGAACAAAGAAAGAAAGAAAGACACAGAGCCGGCGCACAGTTTTAACCCCGTTATACGAGCGCAAAAGTGAGTGCGCGCGCGAGAGCTTCAAAGAGCGAGAGCTCGCCGAAAGATAGAGAGGGTTCCGCGAGAGGAGGAGGAGGATGTACAGAGACCCTCTCTCTCTCTCTCGCTGTGTCTCCTCTCCGACAAAGGACAACAGAGTCTCTTTGTTCTCCCGCACGCTCGCGGCTCAACGGCCACGATGTTTTATCAAGGTCACTCATTCAGAGCGAGGCATAGTACGGAGCCTCGCCTGTTGCGGGGAAGCGCTACTACTGCCCGAGAAGGGCCTGCCGTGAGTACTGTGTGTCCTTATTTGGCGTATTTTTCTTGCCTAATGTAATTTTTTCGGGTGTACTAGGATTTAGATTTCTGGATGCTGGGGTGGCTTTGCGTACGAATTGATTTTAGTGGGTAAAAGTTGTGTATGTGAGGAATGGTGAAGTGGAGGGCCAAGCTTCACTCTTGTTTATATATTGATTGACCAAAATATATATAACTGAAATTGTTTGTAATCGATTGTTTGATTAGCTTACAAATGAAGCAACTTTATTCAATATTTTTTAATGTTGATATTGGAATAACTATTAAATCAACATGGAGATAATAAATAAACATAATACTGTGCCAATCTTAATAGCATTACGTAATTAATGCATAAATAAATATTGTTAGTACTATACAAAGTAATATTACATACACCAATACTATATTAACATATAGCATTTTATCATTTTTGTATACTCGTATGACTTGTAATAAAAATATTCCCATAAGGCTTAAAATAAAAACAATCAAAACAAAATTAAACAACTTTCAAAATTATTTCTACCAAACAATTACACATCCCCCAACTCGAAAACCCAGGCTCGCAAAGTCGCCACTAGGTCAGAGGAAACGTCCGTTGCGCTTTCGCGATATACACACCGGCAACCTACAAACTCGGCCGCCTTTTTCGAGGCGCTATATGCCGCTTTGCGCTCGCGCGCGTCACTCGACGTCTCGGGCAGCTCATTTCCTTCTCCCCCAGAGCTGGCTTGCGCGCGCGCGAGCCGAGACGGATTTAGCCTCCTCGGAGTGGCCGCGAGGGCTGCACAATGCGAAGCGAAATCCGCGCGTCGAAGCGCCTCGCGGCAGAGCGAGAATCTCTTGGAAAATCCATTTCTGTTCGCAAGCAGCGAGCTGACGTCTTTTCTCGCGCGTGCATGTCTGCCGGCGACTTTGCGTCAGACTAAAGACGTCGGTCGCGCGAATGCGTTCGAGGTGCGGTTTTGGGATTGGTATTTTGGCTTGGGGGATGGTTTCGTGATTAAATTTAGCGATGGGTGTGTTGAGATTGTTTTGTGGGTTGCTTGACTATTTTAAGTTGGGCTTTTGTGAAATGAGTTGGGGCGAAACTAGGGTACTAGATGTCCTAACCTGGGTTACGTAATTGTTCGAAGGGTTTTAAAGATTAGTTAGGTTCTATTTTCGATTTAACTAAATTTAAATAAAGTTAAATGATTAGATTTAACTAATCAGAATTCTATTTGGGTATACTTATAAAACTAATTACATTAATTGTCAATTTTTTTTTTCAAAGAACAAGCACCTTTTTGCTTGTTTGCAAGTGTGAAAATCCTCGTAGCTTCTCACGCAGCATCACATAAACCATCTTTATGCGTTCAAAATCGCCACCATCTCGATCTTATCTCCATCAAATCAGTCGTCCCAAGCAGCTCCCGACGTTTCAGCAAAAAATATATACGTTTCCCCTAACTTCTAACCAACCGCTGCTTTTCACCGAATCCGTAAACACGAGCGTACCTCATTTTTATTGCTCATTTAGAGAACGCGCGAGAAAGAAAAAAAAACGATCCCGTCCCGAGTCGAAGAAAACGGCCACCAGTCCAACCTCGAACAAAGACCGGCGGAAATATAAATCTGAACAGCGCGGTTTACCTGCAATTACCGAGTGCGCCTCGGGAGCGTACCAGGAAAGAGGCGACGAAAATTTTCTTCGCACCTCTTGGACACGACCCCTGCAGGGCTGGTCGCGCGTTACGATTTTTCGGGGAAACTTAAGAGAGAGTGAGGGAGATTTTGAGGGGTGAAGAAGTCGGCGATCGCGTTTGTCATGGTTGAGGGGGAGATTGTTTCTTTTTAGGGTTTATGGGTAGTGTACGGTTTGATTTTTATTTTGTTTTATTTGGAAAGTTTTATTGGAGTCGCGTGGCGTGGATAGTCGATTGTGGATACGTTCTGAAATAAAGTAAGAACGTGTAACAAAATTTCAAATACTCTTTAAAATAGTGTTTTTATTACTAGATTTTTTTCAAACTACGTCATTTACTAAGGCTTTTGAGTAATTAAAATTCAAAATTTATTTATAATTTTTTACTTTATATGTATGTAAGAGCATATTTTAAAGGCGTTCATTTTTATTAAAAAAAAATTGTTACGCTAATAATTTAATTCTTTTTCACTCATTATGAATAATATATTAGAACTAATTGAAATCACTAATCTATATATATTTTCCTAATAAAGTACTAAGTCGTACTTAAATCTAGTGGTTGAATTTGAAAAAGGGATAATTTGTACCGATGAAATATAAATCCATATATTTAAGGAGTTTTATAGATTTATAATAATTAGTACACTGTCATTACTTCTTAAAGATTTTCAAAAAGAACTCAATAATTCGGTATAAAACGTACCATTCAAATTGCCTCTTTAAACCTAATTCTAATAGAATTTCCTTAACGTTTCGTTACGCCCTTGAACCTCCGCATGCACAATTCAAGTCTCTTACAAAAACAGCAAAGAAAAATGCAGCTCCCCTCTTACATCTCATCTTACACCTCGACAAAAAAGAGTAGTAAGAAAGGCGCATCGTCTCTGTAGCACCTGAGTCCAAATTCTCAAGATCCTTGCACCCAGTGCTTCTAAAAATTCACCCAACAAAAATCACCCATCCGTTCAAGCAACTCTCCATTCACCAAATTCCAGCCTCCAGTGCAGAAAATTCCCAAACAAACGAGAAGCTCCAAGGCTCAAATCTCAAGGCAAATGTCAATTTTTCTCCAGCCTCGACTCAATGTCCGCTGCTTTCCAGGCTTCCCCGTACGCCTCGTTACGCAGCATCTCGGCGTATCCATCAAAGTTCTCGGGTTCTGCTTTTGTGACGAGCAAAGTGACACCTGGCGCACACCCTCCCACTCCGTAAGCAGCGGCAGCCGGAAAGTAAACAAGTTGCGGCCACTGGGGGGATGATCTAGCGTATAGAGCGGCTATAATCCTGGATGATTTTTATTGATGGGACGTTTTTTTTTCTCTCTGATGTGTCGTGTAGCCACGCAGTGCCTGGCTGTTTCTGTGTACCGTAAAGTTTAGGATGAAGCGCGTGCTGGCTGAAATCGCTTGTCATGAGGCTGAGCGACGATTTCGCTCGTTTGTGAATGTGGGGTAAGCCTGTGGTAAGTTTGTTTTTGGAATGGATGTTTATAATAGTTATATAGTAAGATTTACCTCACGTAAAAAAGGATATAAAATTGTAAATAATTTTTTCTAGATATAGTCCGTAAATCTTCTTTACTTGGGATAATATAGAGAAATGACAATGTTTGAATCGTTATATTTTTAAACTTCAATTCACTTTAAATATACTCAACTCTAAAGACAATTACTTCGACTAATTTTCTTTACAAGCACATACTTCCCCATCTTCCACCATAAACGCAATCAAAGCGTAAACACTTACAAAACACTACCCGCACCATCCGCCCCCAAAATCCTCGCAAGTCACTCCCGAACTCCTCATTGTTCTCCAAAAATCACAGAAGCCATCAGTTACTCCCAGCCCCTCGCGACACGAACCATCCAGCAAAAAGCACCCCGACGACAAATTTTTCGGACTCTCCTACTCGCACCTCCGCTAATCGAGTCCGGACGTTACTGCGCATCTTTGCGGCTCCCGCGGGAGCACCGTAGTACAGCGGCGCGCATCATATCCGCGCTTATTAAAATATCAGCTGCCATTCAAGGCGCGATGACGCTTGTTTCTTTTGTGCGAGCGCAAGCGCGGCTCTCTTACTCTTTGTCGATGCTTATCCGCTAGGTGGATATATATACTCGCTTTGGATAATGAGGATAACGGTGAGAGGTGTCTTTCTGCTCTTAGATGAGCTGAAGGGTTAGGTTATGGGCTATTGTTTGAGGGGGCAGGTCGCAGCTCGTAGAGGCAAGCGCCGTTGAAAGGCCGATTAATCGCGCGGTGTGAGTGACGCTTTGGCCGCGCTTTCTCGATGATTATTGTTTAGAGGCGCGCGTGGTATGTACGTCGCGTGAGAATTTTTCGGCTTTTTTGTTGGGAGGGTATACTCGGCTTTTGTGGTGGTAAAATATTTTGTTTTGACGATAGACTTCATATAGTTAAATACAGGAACTCTTTACCAAAAATCGAATATACAAACGACCATTCTTCCAACGTTAGTCCCTCGAAAAAAACACTAATCGATCCTCGTCCCAATCTCCCCCGAAAAATCGATTCACCCCAAGCAAAATTCCCCAAAGATCGAAAATCCGCAACCCGCTGGGACGACGTCTTCAAGGTGTACAGCTCTGCCCCCCCTCGACGTCTGGACGCAGTCACCAGTCGGCTGCCAAAACACGCGCTTGCGCAGTTTCCTGCGCTCCTCCCTTTTTTCACGCGAGGCCGGCTGCGTGTATATGACGACGACGCGTCCAGGTGCGCTGAGGACCGAACTGTGGGGGAGGACAGATGCTGCTTCTGGTATATAGGTGAGCTACGGGAGGTAAGGCAAAAGTCCCGAGGGTGACGGAGACGTTGGGGGGGAGGGATGCGAGGAAATGGGAGATGAGGATTTTTGTTGGGTTTGGCGGAGGCGAGCGGTCCTTGACCTATAAAAATAGATTTTTAGAAAGTTAGTTGTTTTTTTGTTTAAATGGTTTGATTCAGGTTTTGTTGGATTTTTGTAGTGCTCGGTTGGAGTTTGGTCATTTGAAACTTTACCTACAAACCGAAGTATAAAAAATCTGGCAAAGCTCATAGGAAATTAAATTGTGAGAAACTGACTTTGTTTAAATGAGTTAATAATTTTTAAATAATTATACAATTTAAAAGCGATGACAATGTTTTGAGAAAAATAAGTTTCATCAAAGTAAGAATAACGATGGCAGAAGTCGAATGAAGCCAAGGTCAAGGCAACGGGCAATTTTGAAAAAAAAATTGTACTTTTGACCTGAAAGAGAGTCATAAATAAAAGATCCTGTAGTTCTGGACCGGTGAGTTTGTTACGCCACCAGCAAAAGGATTGAGGATTTACCTGATCGAGAACACTTGGCACTTTCTACCTCGGAAAACTTACCTGCTTTCAAACCATAAAATTTTAGGTTTTTAGATTTCTGGTTTTTTAAAAGTTCATCGGACATTTATTTTAATTTTTTAGACTCTAAATATTTTAATTAAAACTATTAAAAAATAATATTTATTCACTATTAATAAAACTATTATTATTTGATTTTATATGCCATTTCATTTTTTTCAAGTATTTAATTCGAATAACGCATTAACTTTATTTAACTTTATCTCTCACAAAAACCGTTCAATAAATTAAACTTTTTAAAAAATTCTTCAACCCACCAAACAATCTAATCCCTCTCCCAAGATCATTTTTCCATATTAAAGCAAAGTCGGCTAAGCATCTTCTCACCCATACCCCGCTAACGACCTCGAGTAATTCCCTTCCTCGGAGCAATTCCTTCATTTAACGACAAAGCCCAAAAGAAATGAAAAATCGCACGGCAGGTACCCTCCACGCCTCCGAAGATCCGAAAGAAGCGTCTAATCCGCCAAAGGAGGCGGAGAAGAGCAACCGATGCCATCCATCGACGAAATATCGGCGGCGATATTTTTTTTTTAACGGCGGTAGCCGCGCGCAGTCACGTCGCCGCGCTCATTAATAATCTCTGACTTGGCGTTTCGTATATAATAAATAAATCTCTCACCTGCGCGGGCGCGCGATTTCTCAACGATCGTTCATCGCTCGGGCGCTGAAAGAGCCCAGGGTGACGTGCTTCAATGGAATCCGAGTCACTTTTCTTTAGCGCTAGGCTTCGTCTTCGCAGCTCGCACAAATCGATCGAGATTCTGGCCGTGTAAGAGCGGAAAGGAAAACGACGACGAGGAGTAGGAGAGGGAAGAGCGTAGAAAGGGATGGGGACGGCGATTAAGCGAAATGGATTATAGAGTCTGGAGGAAAAATGTGGGAATGGGATGGGTTTGGTAATTGTGTTGAGAAAAGTTGAATTTTTTAGTGGGTCTGACAAAATTATTCAATGAGCTAATGTAAAATTCTAGAGAATGAAAAATGAATAATACAGACAGAGAGAATTGGTCTGTAAAAAATGAAAGTAATGTCACTGGGACGGATTGCAGCTAACCTAAAAATTGTAGACCATACCAGTAGCAAATCTTTACAATTTTTATACCGCGAATTACTACAATTTATACCGTTTTATTTCTTGAATTTAATTTTAATCAAAAAATTCTCTCTATGAAAAAACGACCGAATAAAATATTTATTAACTATGTTACGTATTTGATGTATTTATATTTAAAAATTACTTTATAAGTGAATGCCAATGTTCATATCATGATATGAATTATTTATTTCAATCCGACCACAAAATAAATAGTCAATAATGCAACAATGCATAACCAATATTAGAATTATTTTAAAATACAAACAAAAATCGATTATTAAACATCTCAGAAGACCTCCTCGGAGAAAATATGAGGCTAAAATAGTGAAAGGAAGCTATAGTACCCATACTGTAATGGAATGGCCGGTGCCTTGCAAGGTCATTTATTTCGGAAGCCGCATGATATTACCTCGAGAAACGAGCTTGCGAACGCTCTTCGTATACACATATACACATTTCGCTCAACGCGCCCGAGTTCAGGAAGGAAGAACGAGGTCGAGGACTCGGCTGTCTTTTTCATTCGCCGCATCGAAGCGTCACACGAAAAATATATTTGCGGTACTTATTTTTTTTAAGTGTATTTGCGACATAAAACAAGAAGTAGGATAGGAAAAACTGAGTATAGCGAATGCCGGTGAATTTTTTATTGGCATTCGCAATGAATTTAGACTAATAAATACGCTGTTGAAAAAATGCTGAATAAAGTAAGAAATTTATTTTAAATTAGATTTACTGTCTATTGAATAGAAATATTTACTTTTTAGACCTGAAAAAGGCCAAAAAGTGTCATGTTCACTTGCTGATCTGCTTTGTTTCAGCAATATTACTTAATTAAAATATAAGAATAAAGTCATTTTAATTAAAGTAAAGTTTTTCTGTATCTTTTTATATTTTTAATTATTTTTGCTATATTAATACATAAAAATACAACTTTCTCTATAAATTAAAATAAAAGTAGAATTCTATATTATAAGAGATAATTTTTCCATCGAACGATCATCGCCTTGACTTCACTTGATCATTAAATCCACCGTCTACAAAAACTATCATCTTTATTTCCTCATCGCACAACATACTATCACTAATCAAATCATTTTCCTTCAAAACTTTCCTCCCGTCAGTCAAATCCCAGAATCAGCCGACACCCAAAACCAAACTCTAAACCACTTTCCTCCTCCCAAGAATGTCCATTACGCATTGTGCGCCGAATATAGACTCTTGCGTCGCTCTCGCGCAAACAGCACTTTAAGGTCAATTTCCTCTCCACGTCAGAGTCCTTTTCATAGCCGACAAAGTCGCCCTCTTTCACCGAATTAGTTTGCGCACAAAGCTACTATACCGGCCACTCGAGGCTCACCTCCCTCCTCTACAAAAGTGAAAACGTCCCTCCTCGCTTTGTCCCCGCTAAAAAAAAAGGTCGAGCACTGTCTCACTGTCCAAATAGCCCTAAATCAGGGCCCGCGATTCGCGCGAGCTGGAAAGTACGTATATACGGGGATTTCTATGAAGGCGCACCTAGCAGCGCACCCCCGTGGTGGCTTTCTTGCGGGGTTGGCTTTTCTTCTTTCACGCGGCTTCGACAAATGAACGAATAATCGTTTAGCGAGCGAGGGTCGATTGTAAAGTGAAAGGGAGGGAGAAAGCGGAAGTGGCCGGGATTTTTGAGCGGCTTTCTGCGGCGAGATGTATAGGCCGGAGAGAAATTCAAGGTCGTAGGTGTTTTCGGGATTTATGGCTGGGGTTTGGTTTTGGTTTTGAATATGCCTTTTTGCGGTCGCGAGAGCTGGTGGCTTACTTTCTTTGGCTTCTCTTATTGTGATGAGTTTGAAATTGTTTTACTGCCGATGGTATCTTGTTTCGACTTATTAGGTTAAACTATCGAGGTATTGAAATATTACCTTCCATCTAAATCTGAAAGAGTAAAAAACCACTTATTCTACGTGAAAAATATGTCCAAAAAAATGTCTTTTTCTGTTTCAGAATATTTAAATTAAATATTCACACAAAAAACTCTTTTGCTATCTTTTTTTTCACCCATAAGAAAAAAACAAATATTCCCACAAACGAAAGGAAACCCTCTTTTGAAACCCCAAACCTACCCTTACCCCTATTTCCCATCTCGTCTGAAGAAAGCGTCTCCCGCGTTTAGTTAACGCAAAAAAGCTCGCCCGTCGCGGAGCATAGAAAGCCGCTGAAAAAGGGAAGCGCGGAGAAGGCCGATTATTCGGCCGTAAAATATTTAACGAGACGTCGCGCGCGCCCGCGTTATTCTTTTGTAAACGGCGCGAATATCGCAATAAAATATCGCAGCCCATAAATAGGCCGAGCTCGCGCGCAAGCGATATATATAAATTTGAGCGCGACATCGCAGCGCTGCGTGAATGGCTCCGTAGAAGAAGCGTAAAAGCTCGCGCTTCTCTCGCTACTGGCGAGTGGGAGGGTGGAAGGTACAACGCAGATAATTTCCCGTGATGCGGGAGCTACAGTGCAGATAATTTTCCGAGATGCGAGCTGGGCTATTGCGAGCGAGATGCTTGATTTTAACTGGCGCTACTCACTTGCTGGGGCATGGTTAGGTATTCGTATATATGGTGCTGTTAGGGGCTTTTGAATGGATTTTTATTTGTTATTTTATGGTTGGTTATTGATGTTTGCGAATTAATGTTCGTTTTTTTTCATTGTTTCAGATGAAGAAAGCGGGGCTTTGATAGTGCTGATGTCTATGAAACTTTCGATCTAAGGTATAAATCAAAATATTCGTTAATATATTTATTCAATACCGTAGTAGAAATTTAACTATTTAAAATAGCTGTAGGCCAAGAAATAACTATTTTTCACCTATTTCCTATCCAGCAAGGCATTAACTAGTCATAAAATAGAATCCATTTCCACCGGGGTATAGATAATCATTATTTAATCACTACTTGAAGTTAATAATCACAATTAATTCATTATATAAAAACAAAGAGCTTAAAGTAAAGCTATCAAAACCAAAAGTTATATCCATTTTTACACTTCCACTTGCAACCACCAAATGAACATTTACCAATCAGTTCCTAAACACAACACACAAAAATATCATCAAAAATTAAATAAAACTTCCATCCCGCCAACCATCCAAAAAACACACCCACCAATCCGATCCCTCACGCTTCTCCTCCTCGTACAATTTTCGCTCGCGTCGTTGCCAGCTATATGCAAATGGGACGCCGGCGCGCGCATAAAAAAAAAGAGCAGAGAAGAAATCGCGCGCTTGCTGCAGGAACCGCGCGGAGAGCGAGCGAGATATGACACTCGCGCACTCCGCTAATTGGGCCCTCGAGGTGACACTCGCGCTTCCTCCGCGGCGTGGGTGTCTGTGTATATGTATATATATAGGCGCGCATGCGAGGGGATGCGCCAGCCCGGTGGGAGGAAGCTGGGAGAGGAAAGCGGAAGGAGAGCTGCGAGCCGAGCTATTGATAAAATGGGGATATGTTTAATTCGAGCCCGCGATAGCGCTGGGAATTTTTGGCGGTGTGGTGGGAGGGACTAGAGTTGAATGTTTTTGATTTTGGTTAGAGTATTTGTGTAGGTTGCTTTATATTAATAAGTTTGGGTTATCTTAGTGTGTTTTTGATTTTAGTTCGTTTTTCCGCTTCGGGCTCGATTATTATTTTAATTATTTTTTTATTGCCTTTCATTTAATTTAATCAATTTGCGTTGCACGTATTGTTGACTTTTAATATAACTATCAAACAATTTTATTTATGCTGCATGATTCACATTTATACACGTTTAGTATATCACTGCATGTTTATTTCTAAAAAATACGATGCAGTTACTTTGATACATATTAAATTTTCTCAGGAACTCAATAAAAAGTTATTCTTAGAAATGTTTTGCGTTTAAACGTTTACTACTTTACAAACTGCTTGTTAATATAAGTGTGGCTGGAATTTTCCTACTCTCCATATAACGTAATCTCTTCGTACAAAGTAGTAAATTTAGTGCTGTGTAACAATTCGTCCTCTCACAGCTAAGCCTACACGCGCAATTACAATTTTAACAAGGTCAAGTTTGTGCCTGGTAGTCCTTGGCTTGACCTCTACCAAAAGAATTTTTTAAATTACTTTGGTGGCTGTCGACGATAAGTAGAAAGTCGATATTTTTAATGCGTGTTTAAATCTTTCAGGAACAATGTGACCTATTAATGTATTCACTAAAATACTTTATTCAGATTTTTTATTTTGCTGAGGTATAATATAAATTACATTTGTTCTATTAGTGACATTATTAAAATAATTTTAATTTAATTTTACGTCACATAGTGAATGATTATTTCAAGTTTTTTATTTATTTATTCCAAGATAATGAATAATTTATTTATGTTATTACTATTATAAAAATGACATATAATTAAATGAAAAAAATCTTAAAAATAGATTTTACAGATTATTAAAATTTTATGTGTTTTGAAAGGAAATTATAAATTTAATCAATCGGAACAGTAATTATGAATATTGATTAATAAGGATATATTCAGTTTTATAAGATAAATAAATAAGTATTAAATCCAATTAAATTTTAGTGATCTTTTTTTTAATTTTAATTTTAATTTTAATTTTAATATTTTAAAATTAAATTATGTATATAAATTAAAAATTCATATATCACATGACTATTTCTATATCTACAATAATTCTGAATCATATCTCTATAAATAACTTTGATTGATGGTTTCATAAAAAAATAAGATGGTAATAGTTAGCGGATCTTCATAAATGACAACAACATTTAACAAATTACACTTTTTTTATTGCAGTTACGTTAAAAAATTTCAGTACAAATATATTTCTTATAAAGTATGTGTAGTCTACTGAGTAGAACGAATTTGTGATGAATAGTTACATGTCAGCGTTTTCTTCGAAAAAAATTATCTCATTCGCCCGAGACACTGATAAATAGGTCTTTCGAAATCGATTTTTCCGCTTCCCAGAATGAAAGATTTGTCGTAAAGTAAGAAAATTATGATTCATCCTATGCATTAATACATGTACACGTATAGCCTAGACTTGCATCAGATTTTACGCAGATTTTGTTTCCAAATAAGCACTTTGTACTGCAAAGTGCATTTTGCGCGGTGTTGCATGGCTCTCCGAAGATTTTCGGTATCACTGAAACACGAGAGAAAAAACATTGTTTTCGTCAGTCATTCCACATTATTAAGATTTTTCTTATTTAGAGTTGATAATTTTTTGCTATTTGCAATTAAACTTTGAACTTTGCAAGTTATGCTTAAAAATGCGATACCAAATATAATGAAACTACTTTATTGTTCAGATTACTAAGTGCTTATCTTAATGATAAAATTGTGACATTTTTAAAAAAGTTGTTTTTTCGACAAAGATAATGCTATCATTAGAAAACTATGATTCCTAGAATACTAACTATGTTTCTAAAACAGTGTTTATTATATTTTTATCTTGTACCATTTTATCAATCAATTAATGATTCAGATAAAACAGTATGGAATACGCATATGTTATATTATCGTAACATTGATACATACTATGATACAAAGAATCTTATCATTTATAATAAAAAAAAGTTTTTCATAAAATTGTATAATATTTTTAAAAAGTTTATTTCATACGATCTAGCACTATTCCAGAGAATCTAAAAATTCTCAAAATGGCAGTCTTGCTCATGTAAATAAGTAAACCAAAACCCATCGTACACCAAACCTCAATAAAATTGAAATTGAAATTTACTGAAAAAGTAAAAATTACTCACGCTGAGCAGCACTCATAGACACCACGATCAACAAGAAAAATACCAGGAGCTTCATTATTATTAGTTTCTGTTTCACTGTAGCTACTCGAGCTGCGCTATCTATATGTGTGTCTCGTTCGAGCGCGGACGGCGGACTGATGACCCGCGGTAGTTTAGACGCTTATATTCGCCGGGTTAAAGGCTCCGCGAGATAAGAATATATCTCCTCGGGCTCTCGGATGCATAGAGTTACTTTATTGCGCGCGCTGTGCCACCTCTATTATCCACTTGGCGTATCTGGTGCGTGAAGGCATTTAACTAGATAATAATGTTGATTCGATCACGTTAATTTTTCACTCTGCGACTCGCTGACCTGTTTACCGCCTTCTCTCACTCACTCTCTCGCTTGCTAGCTTACTCTCTTTCTCTTTCTGGCGTATTATTAACCGCGCATGATGTTTTTGTTTCAAGGTCCGCGAGCGAGCGCTTTGAATAAGGTATGTTTACCAACAACTCGGATGGTGATTACGTTTCCTATATTGCTTTTTGAATAATTCATTTGAGCTAATTGAATATTCTCGTATCTGTGCCTGCAGCGTAATGTTAATGCTGCATGTGTATCTTTTGATCTTTCGTTCATTAACTACATACAAGCTTTTTGCAAGACTTTTTCAACGAGATTTGTGTTTTTTAGTGTCTCTGATTATATCATATCAGATATCATTACATCATTGTTGCTACAAACCATAACAGAGCGTTGAAAGATTTGAATCTGCAATGTCAAAATTGAGAACAATGACTAAAAGCCGTTAAGACAATTTTAAATCTCAAGTTGATCCGCTCTTCAGGCGTATTTGCGTAAGTAACGAGCGGTTTCACCCGTGACGTCATGCGTCCACCGGATCGCAATCTCGACATAAAGCTAATGAGTCAGTTAACGGCATGGATTTATTATACCAGATCCTCTCGCACGTTCCAACGCGACAAAACATATTTTCACTTCCATCGGAAAAAGTATAATCACCCACTCGAATCATAAATCTCCCTGGCTCTTCCTCTACTTTTCATTCGCTCACCATCTGCAAAGCTAAAAAAAAACAACAACAACGCGCCACCAGTGGCACAAACAATTTTCCAAACTTTTCAGCATTCGAGCCGACAGACAGTCCCCGGTTGACCCGGTTCCCTCTAATTTGCGAGGCGCTTCCTCCTCGCCCTCCAAAACGAGAGCTACCGCGCGCAAATCCGTCCATAATCCGTTCCAGCTCTCTCTCTCTCTCTCTCTCCACTTATTTTTTCCTCCGCCAAATTCCAAATCCCTCGCGCAAAGGCTTTCCCTCCCTTCCTCGCGCACAATGCGTCTAAGGCGCGCCTATATAAGCCCTATATCGCGAGGGAGCGGGGCCGGCATTATGCGCGCCGCGCGCGCATAAATACGCGCATTAACCGCTCTCTAAAGCCCACTCGTTATTTCCCCGGCATCCGCAAGCTCGCTCGCGCCAGGCATTATCCAATTTTCCAAGCAGATATTTTCGCGATATAATAATTGGGCATTCAGCGGCCGCGCAAGCAACCCTCTTCTTTTTTTTCCTTCGTTGTTGTTATTATTATCATCGAGGAGAAGCGCTGTAAAAGAATTCTTTTTTTTTTCTTCGTCGGGGTGAGGATGCACGTGGCTGTCGTTTTTCTTGTAGTATACAGCGGAGAGCGACGTTTTAAACCGTCACTAATTATTGTCGGAGGTAGCTCGGCGGTAATGAGTCCGCGATGAAACCCGACTCGCTCGTCGTCTCTGACCTTTTAAGGAGGCTTTAGCGTCTTGCGAGATGGGCGACTGAGCTTCCTGGGCTCGAGTGCGCCGATGTTTTATTCTCGCGATCTTCGTAATGATAATAATTCTACGGGGATGTTCAGACTGCGGGTGGTTTGTTTTTTTATGCTTTTTTTTTAGCGTGTTGAGGTTTTTTCGTGAATGGTGGTGGTTTTTTCTTGTGAAGTGTTGCGGTTATGTTGCGACGTTACAGTTACTTAGACTTTCGCGGGAAGACAAATTTGTGTGTGATAAAATTATAAATGCTTTCCAGCTTTTGATTTGATTCTAATAAAGGAAAACAATTTTTTCACGTAAATTAGATGAATAATATTGCATTGTTATTGAAACTTGGATACCACTTCCCGATACTAATACTGCGGTAGATTTTAATTGATAAATATCTTTATGCAATACCAACACTTCAACAATTCCAAATCCCATATTTACAATTATTGACAGTCCCAGTAGCACTCGCGCTTCATAACACATCCACAGTCGCACAAAAGACTCGTGAATATAACTCATGATCTCATTCTCCCTCCTCGCCATCCCGTGTCACTTCTGCAGCTCGAAAATCCGTCGGCAATGAGATTAGACTCCTCGGATTTTTTTTTTCGAAAACGGTTTATTAGACACTGCGCGCACTCGGTGTATAAAGACATATCCCGACGTCTCGCTTTGATTGACAGCTGAAGCGACGTCGCTGGAAGCGGCGCTCCCTTTCATCGGGGGATCCTCTCGGGCGCGTGTCTCGCTTTTCTCGATCTCCCTTTATTGCGTCGTCGCGGCGCGGAGCTCGTATTCCATTCTTCAGGGGGGGATCTAGATGAGCAGTGAAACTCCCGCTCTCTCTCGCGCCTGCCGTTCCCAGAATTCAGAGGAGATAGCGAGGCGAGATAGAGGAGAAGAAGCTGGAGATAGCAAGAAAGAAGTGAGGCTGGGGAGGAGGGAAGCCGGGTATTTTGTTTAAGATTGGGTGCAGAGGAAAAGTCTGATTTTAAGTGTGGTAGGATTTTGAATTGGTTTTTGTTAAACTCGTGGAAAATTTTTGGATAATATGGTTTTGTAGAGTTTGGGTGGAAATTTAACCGTTTGAAACTATAAAATGGATATTTTTTGGCCATTTTCTAGTTTATAAACCGTTAACTGGCCATTAAATGGTTATTAAACGGAATTATTTTTACCAGGGAATAGGTCTAAACATTTGCAAATATAGAAATAAGTTCTAGTAGTTTAAATTTTGTCTACTGAGAAAAATAGTATAACAAATATTCGAAAAATTACTATGTTTTATAGTTAAATTTGCTATACTTTTAATAGTATAGTATAGTATAAAATTTACTACGTTTATAGTAAATTTTGTTATAAAACATTAATTTTTGTTTTTTTTTTTATTTTTTGAAGATGTCACAGGTTTTTGATACAATATAACTTCATGTGTATTTTTGTGAGTATACTAAAATATAAAATATTATTTGCTTGTTTTCTGAAAGACGAACATTGGTATGATTTAATTGAAAAGCTCCAAAAAACATTTGAATTTATTAGTCTGGAATAACACGGAAAACATTATTTTGTTTATTTTTTTAATACGTAAATATAAAACTCAACTTATTACAAGGAAATATTTTTGATTTAATATCACCATCTCAATATTCTTTTAAACTTTTTATTGTTATTTTATTATTATACTTAAACCTACAACATCAGAACTCATAAAAAACTCGGTTTAAAAAAACACCACCATTACAAAGCTCTCTTATTAAGCAAGCAATGATCCAATCACCTCTGTAAACAACATCATCACTTTTTCGCAATCCCATTCGCCGAACAGCCATCCCATCCCATCTTCTTCTCCATTTATTTACCCTAATGAAATAACAAGCGAAGCTCCGAGCAGCCGAGGACAGAAAGAGGCCAGCATCACTCGAGAGGGAAAGGCAAAAGCTCGGCATACCTGCCGGCGCGATTGCAGCTCCGGCTTTGCATTATTGTCGGGCCTGTCGGGGGAAATGCGAGATTATCCGTATTGTAGCTGAACCGGGAAGACGAAGAAGGGCTGCAGAGAGAGAGAGAGAGAGAGAGAAAGACACAGAGATTAGCCCCGCCCGAGCAGTTTAAGCGCGAGTGTTGCGTAACACCAATTGATATCGGCACTACAGTCGAGGCGTTGACACGGGAGAAATAAGCCATCAGAGTAGATGAAAGGCGGATAGTTTTTTTTTGCTGAGCGTCTGTATAGGATCGAGTTCATCTTTTTTTTTCTCACGCGCGCACGCACACCTTGGTTAGACGGATTTTGCTACTTGCGAGTGTCGAGATTGAGCTGTGAATGGGAGATGATGTCTTCTTTGTCGCGAGGGGTTTCTTTTGCTGAGGGGATGACGTTTCGGGAGGTTTTGATAGAGTTGGGTTAGTGGCTTTGTCGGCCGATTAGCTCTGAGATTTTATAGAGTGGTGTGAAATTTTTTTGGCTTTTTGAATGGCTATTTGATCTTTTTTTTTTCTAATACTATGGATCATTGAGAAAGAATCTTTTAAATATTTTTTTTAATTCGAATCACACTGATGTAAATAATATCTAAAATATTCACGCTATAACAAATCCACATTTCAAATATCATCCAATCTCAACAGTGCAGTTCAATGTTTAAACTTTCACCCCTCAAAATCGTTCGTTACGCAAAGTATCGTTTAACGCCTCGTGCTAATGACGAGCCACTCGAGAAAAATTTCCTTATTACACCTCGTCAAAAAAGCAGCAGCGTCGCGCGCTCGAACGCCTCCGTAGCATTGACAGAAAAGGACACACACCTTGGCGGGGTGCGCCTCGTATTCACGCGCGCTCCCCGCTTTTATTCAGCCGAGTCCGCGAGAAAAAAGGGCGCGTCAAGAGAGAGGCAGCAACAATAGCGGCGAACTTACGTCTGCCTCTGGTACAATCGCGTGTCCCAATTAAATAACAGGCAAAAGGGCGTCGTGGCGTCGCTGAAGAAGCCACCCCCGCCCCCCGCGCCCTCACTAATTGCGTATGACAAAGATCCTCGTAAAACAGCGAGGCTGCGCCGGGGAGCCGGCTTTTTTCCGCCGCGTCTGACCGTGCATTATCGTGGAGGCGCGCGAGCTCGCGGTAATTATGAGACGCGGCTGGCTTGCGCTGATAATTGTTTCGTTAGTTAATGAGATGCCTGTTAATTTGGGACTGGGAGAGAGGTGATCGCGGAGAGTTGGGGGGATGATGATTGGATGAGTAATTTGATGATTATTTGAGATTTTGAGATTTTTAATTGGTAATTACTTAGGATTGTTTTGTATTTATTGGAGTGGTGTTTGAGGTTTGAGCAGTAGATACGAGTTGAGAATTGAATGATGTATTAGCATTAGATGGAGAGTATATCTGTGCTGTACAAAAGTAGTGAGAATAATATAATGATAATATAATATAATTATATTGATAAAAAATAATATAACGTCTAACAAATACAATAAAATTATGTCAATAAACAAAAAATTATAAACTATTTCATATTCATACACCACCCTTGTGTAACGTAATTTTGATTATCCTTTACATAATCTATAATGAAAATTATTTGATCGAAATAAATAATTAAAATTATATCCGAGCACTCTTCACACACTTAAACAAGATATTAATTATTCAAATCAGCATATAAAAGTAAAAATAATCGAATTGATACACACATAATCGTCAAAGACACTACATCCCCGCGCCATTCACACGCAAGATCATAACTGCTCTCCCACACAGCCTTGCGCATAATAAATTCTATAACTTCGGCTCATTACTATGCTCACAATCGCGCGCTGGCTTTGCGCAGCGACGTGTTCCCCCTTTCAGAGCTAATTATCGCCTCGCGCTTCTTTCACGCGACACACATCCACACGCGCGCGCCGAACCCTCAAACGGAACATGAAAACTCGCATAGAGAGTCAAGCGCGCGCGTATCGAAAGCGCGACGACGAAAAAAAAGGCGACGCGAGCTTTAATAAAAAAGAGAGAGGAAGAGAAAACGGCCTAATGAAATTCGCGTTGTAGCGCGCCTCATTCAGCGCACCGACGCGCAGTGACATGTCTCTTTTTTTTCAGCGCATCCGCGGAGACGTTAATTAACATGCCGATTCTTGGAGCCGTGCCTCTGCTCTCTCTCTCTCTTTTTTTTTTATTTTTCGCAGCGTGCTCCCTTGATCCCGATGTCCCGCGCGGGGTGAGCTGCAGGCGCGAAAAATTCGCGCTCGCGCGAGCTACTCTGCGCTGCGAGCGAGTGCACTGAGGTTA
>UELX01000912.1:0-56544 GCA_900480035.1 Eupelmus urozonus
AGAGAAAAAAAATTTATTTTTATATTTAAATTTGATTATTTTTTCAGGTTTAAACTGAGTCCTGATACCTTAAAGCACAAATACCCGAAAGAGCGTCCATGGCTGAGCCACGGACTGCAAATTCTACTCATGAAAACCCATTTCTTGTCAGCTCCTTTCTCTAATGAAAATATACTCGTATCCACTAAATTTTAAGTTTGATTGAAAAGATTTTGAATATCAGTAAATGCACGTGTCAAACGCTCAAACTCGATTTCATTGTCAAGAAAACGTTCGTTCTCAGATTGAGTAACTAGAATGCCAGTCAATGTTGGTGAGCCAGGAGCAAAAAGTTTCGCGTTTAAAATTTCGTCTTACTCTTTGTTTTGATATGACTTCACTTGGTTGATTTCGGATTCGATTTTCCTAACACGCTCGGTATGTTGTTCTGCAGGTATTTGCTCATGAGTGAATTCTACTCCGTCGGGTCCTGTCTTCTCCGTCTGGAAACTGGATCATCCACGTAGGCCGTTTTTCCTGGGATGTCTAGCCTATCGTGAAGTACCCCTGATACGGCGGTGGCGACTTCTCCCCGGTGGTCCGCGACGACGCCTCGCCTTTTTGGGGGCCGATGGCTCGGCTATCTCCACTGTTGCTGGTTTGAGTCGTGCAGGTGGTCTGCTCCCTGGGGCTGGTGTTAGCGACAGTCTTAGTGGAAGGTGCGGTGGCAGGCCCTTTACACCTCGCGATGGCAAAGTGCGGCTTCACAGCCCTACGGCGCATCGGATTTACGACTTTCGCATGTGATTAAACATATTGATAGATTCCTTTTTTGTGGCAAAAGCCACTAATATCAGTGGGATTAATAATTGTAGCAAATTACAATCAACCAGCATTTGTATAAATGCTCTATTTTCAATATAAAAATTAATCTGCTTATTTAACTGGTTCTGCAGTTCTAATCTAAAATCGACTTCACGCAATAACACGAGAATGAATGGATGCTCAAGTATCGGCTGCAAATCCCTCTCCAGTACGTTTAAAAATGCCTTAACACTCTTAACAGACGTAAGTACGTTTTTATACTTTGTCATGTAGACAGAGCGGTTCTGTTTCGGCATTTCTATTGCGTCCATTACCTCCGCCCACTTGCTCTGAGGAAAGGGAACTCTTGAATTAGTCCGTCTTAGTACTTTTTTGCAGTCTTTTTGGAATTTGATGCGTCTTCCGGGATATAAAACAACTGTTTTAATTATTGCTAGAACACCCAGTTCCCGTACAGCTCAGATATAAATTCATAGATTTGTGGACACGTGTAAGATTGTAAAATGAATAAGTGTGACGCATCGTCGGTCTGGAACATCTAATTAAATAAAATTACATATATTATGGACTAGACCTTCGTATGTATTCAGAGATACGTGTGGACTGGACCGTAGTATGTATGAGGAATGGCTAGGGATTGAGTTCAGCAACAGTCTAAGCCCTCTACGGGAAGAATCGAGCTATTCGTTCGGCTGGGACTTGTATTTCTATGCGTGGACCCTCGTGCCGCCGGATCGAGGACGATGGTTCACGCGCCGAACTAGCTTCTGCAGACTGAACGAACGGCTCGATGAGTGTTCTATATCGATACACAGTCTACCGTTACAAACGGTTTGTTATTTTTACTTCCAATTTTATATTTTTGATTATTACTATCAAAGAAAGACTACTGCGTGAATATTGTAACAATAATCGTGTGTTTGATTTTGTTATTTAAATCTAATAATTTTTTTTGTAATTTATATAACTGCTTTCAGGTTACTGGTAAACCCTTTTCGCTCAAATGTCAATAAAAATTATACCGATAACCTTTATAAAACATTTAAGAATGTTATTTATTATCATACATTTTTTAAAGAAATTCTAGGATATTAATGTAATTTTAATACAGAAATAAAAAAGTATAATAAAAACTTTTTTCAATTACAATCCTTAAAATTTTTTCCTAAGTTTATACATACTACTGTGAAAATTATATCTTGAATTAGATCAAAATTATTTTATCCTTTAACCGTCGTTCAATTTTTCCGTTCGCTAACTAGCCATCAACATAATCTAGTAAGTTAAAATCTCGCAATCACAATTGGAAACAGCCCAAGTGCATCTTTGTCAACTCCCAGCCCAACAATAGCCGTCGCATCATTATCAAGATCAGCGAGCCGCTCACATAATATCAAAGCCGCAGACGACCTCCGAAAATCTCTCCGCAGGCCAGACATGAACTCCGACTCGCTGGATTCTCGACCAGAAATTTCCCCATTCGCGAGAGGCCTGCTCTACTTTTGCTAGATGCCGCCTATGGCCCTATCCGCCGGCGTATTGCATTCTGCGGTGCTCGACGCGCGTACGTGAGCGGCCGCAGCGTTATTGGATAACTGTGCGGTGATCGTTTTGTACCGGCGGTTTAAGAATGCGCGCCGAGTAGGTATGTCCTTTCTGAGGTGGCTTGCTGATTGGGTTGGCTTTACTGCTTTTTCACTGCCTTCGCTTTTATAGTTTTTGTTTGTTTGTATTTATTGTTGATTAGTTAGTATTAATTTATTGATTTGATTCTGTAACTTTTAGTTTTGGGAATGAGTAATTAGTAAAAAGGAATGAAACTGGAAAAGGATTTTTCTCTATAGGAAACCAATTCAGCTGTTTATAACGCTAATTAAAAAGGAATTTATATAACAGTTATTTATCTTTTTCTTGTTGTAGCCTTTTCAAATCACTTAACG
The DNA here is from genome assembly GCA_900480035.1 of Eupelmus urozonus. Lineage (NCBI taxonomy): Eukaryota > Metazoa > Arthropoda > Insecta > Hymenoptera > Eupelmidae > Eupelmus > Eupelmus urozonus. The sequence goes on from UELX01000912.1 coordinate 2,745, forward strand.
AGAAAAAGAAATATGAATAAATATCATTCAAACGAGAAAGAACTAGTGAATTAAAAAATACTTAATTAAAACTTTATTAGTAATATTCGAATATGCTTTGAGATGAAAAACACATGAGATTATCATGAATAATCTGAACTCGTCTACAACTCGATAAGGGGCAAAAGGTCTAGTGCTACAATGATATACAGAACAAAGGCGCACGTGTTATGCAAACTCAAGGCAATTGCATTAGAAACGCTACATCAACCACGAATTGGCGTGAATGGAACTAGTGACAATCCGTAGTAACTTTGTTTTACGTTTTTACGAATTTTAGAGGTAATGTCTTGAAAAACTTTAAAAATCTATATTATTTAACAATGATGTTTTTTAAAAAGTGATGGTCTAAAATTATATAAATTAGAAAAAATAAATTTTATAGATTAAGTTTTCAAATCAACGTAAAATTATAATATTTATTATCTTTTTTAAAAACATAGGTGATTTATTGGGATTAATGTATAAATATGCACTTTAACTGATGCCAAAATTTAATATTCTCTTTATTTTTTAATTATTGTAAGTTATTTTCGATATTTCACTAGAAGTTTCAAAATACTATCAATGTATGATCGTTTGAATAGATTAATAAAAAATAGTTAATAAGATATTAAAATTTTAAGATTTTATAGTTTATATAATTAACTGTTTTAAATTAAATATCGTTCTGTTATTGTATATTAACCTCGAAAATTAGTATTCATTATAACTAGTAGCTTTACTTTATGTATGGTTTAAGTAAAAAAATACTCAAATGCAGAAAAGAGAAAATTTTTTAATTTTTAGTTTTTCAGAATTTCATTAATGAATTGAATAGTGATAAAATAGAGTACACAAAGCTCGCAGAAAGTGTATTAAATGTTCAATATAGCAGATAATCAATCAGAACATTTTAAACCGTTTCAATCAATAATAGAACTAGTTCTCCTGGGGAAAACAATAAAATACTAATTGATTTTTATACCTTTGTTAGCTTTTAAGAGCTTATATGGTCTAATCAAGCTATTTGAAGGATGCGTATCAGTATTGCGATTAAATTGTGTTCCTAGAATTAATATATCACTTTCAGTTCTAAGAAAAAGCTATAATCTGCTATAGTGGTATTAGCAGTTTAGATTGCAAGAGTAAAATAGTAATTGGTATTCTATTTGAAAGTCTATTCACCTTCAAAGCTTGTCGTTTGAACTATTTTTGTACAAAACTATTTTAATAAATCTTAATAAAATACTCAAGAACTTGCGTATCTTTAATTGACCCAAAAGCTTTACGAGCTTTTTACAATTAGTGTAAATATCCTTTAAATACAAATCAATTACCAGGAAATTGTGATGAAATTAACAAAGCTAAGAGTACCTTCAGACATCAAAGAATCCAACTACGAAGCGAAACCAGTCCACCACTTACAGTTTCTCTCTCTCTCTCTCTCTCTCTCTCTCTCTCTCTCTCTCTCTCTCTCTCTCTCTCTCTCTCTCGGCTCTCTGTCCCAGGAATTCGAAAAATCTAACTTTGCAAGGCAACTTTTCCCCCGACCATCTCCCGATTTTTGATGCCGCGCGTAGGCTCCTTCAAACACTGACCCAGAATGCCAGCATTGTTCTCACGACTGGCATCCGTTTATTAATTCCCCCGCTGCGCATCGCGCTCACTCACACATATATACACAAATTCGTACTCTCAGAATTGCCAGATTAACCCGGAGCTGCTCGGCTATACGCAAGCCTCAAACTGCGCCTCACAAAGGCTTCTCTCTCTCTCTCTCTCTCTCTCTCTCTCTCTCTCTCTCTCTCTCTCTCTCGCTCTCTGCCGATTTAATTTCAGACGGCGAGTATACGTGACGAAAATACGAGGCGAGAATTCGTATCTTTTTTTCTCTATCTTGAAATTTTCTGTGGCGCCTCAATTGATTGTAGTCGAGCGTGACGTAACACTCGGAAAGGTGGACTTTATGTGTTTGCGCGCCGTAGATGCCAAGGAGGGTTATATGGAAATGGGTAGCCACCAAGTACCTGATTCCGCTGCGGGGAACACTTAAGAAAGATATGTTTTAGTGCGCGTAAAAGGACGATGGTTGAGGGAAAAAAATCAATGTCGCAGGAAAGTCGGAAGAATTACTAAAGAAGTTCTTTAAGCGCTCGAGTCTGACCATACCGGGATGTTTCTACTTCAGAAGTTACTTTTTATGTTGTTTTTACGTAAGGTTGAAAAAATACCTTTGGATTTAAAATGGAATTTTAGTGTTTTAAATTAATCAGCTCTTTTTTATTTTAGTTCGGAATCTATAATTCATAATATTCGTATCTTGGAATTTTAAGAAACGCAAAAAGATTGTAACTTGTATTTAAAATTAAATAACTCGTAAAATATTTCTGTAGTTGTAGAAAATATTTTATGTAAAGACTGAATTTTCTACTAAAAACTTTGCAGTAACTCGATTCGTGGTTAACTTTAATTTGTAACAGACAAAGAGGAAAATTTGACCTCTAAACCCAGTGAGCTTTGTGCCTCGTTATGTATAATAAAATATAACGAAGAATAAAGTTTAGACCGCAGTGCAGTTTCCAAAAACAATTTTAAAACATTTTAATATAGTACAGCATATTTTATGTGTAATGTTTAAAAACGTAATAAAACATGTAACATATTGTAATTCAAGATTATTATAAAGCTGGAACTGTATTTGCTCAGAAACTCAAAAATACACATTTCCGATAAGTACTTTTTAAAATATAATATAATATGAAAAGAATTTCAATAACTTTAATAGAAGATTTGAGCCATTTATTAGGACTGAGAGTCCATATTTCAGACTTTAAAACGGCAAGCCGAACGGCCCTCGGACATTATCTACTTATAGTCCATTTTTATGAGATCGATAGAGTGACAGAAATTTAAGACTGGAAATCTCCACTTTAGCTTGTTATCTCGAAAATCGTAAATCACACCAAGTTACGACTGTTACAATTTCAATTAAAATTTACAAGCAACTTACACGATAAAACCCTTAAGTCAAGATTTATTTCCACCCCTCGACTCTCTCACTGTGCTCCAGAAAAATTCATTTTTCTTCTAACCATTTCAAAAAGTTACGATATACGATATTTATCAACCTTCAATAAACCATGAACCAAGCGCGATTTCGTCTACGACGGAGTTATCACACCGCGCATAAAGAAACGTCGTGAAAAAAAGGCGAAGACAGTGGCTCTAAAAGCCCGCCGATACACCCACCCTAAACTTTCTCTCTCCATCTCTTTCTCGCCCCGAGGCGTAAAAAAAATTCAATACCGTCGAGAGATCCGGCATCGCGTATGTAGCTGTACGTAAAAAAAAAGGAAAGCGCGAGATCGAAAGAGCCGGTAACCGCAAAGTAAAAGTGTGCTGCGCCCGGAGCATCGCCGAAAGTGGATAACGGGCGCCGCTTAAAAAGTTCTAGCGGCTGTTTTTAAACAGTTTTCAGGCCGGCCGCGCGGGCCCATTTTCGGCTAACTTTTCCTCGCATGCGGCCGCGTGTTTTATGCGCCGAGTCAAGTCAGCGCATACTCGGCGGGATCTATACTTTTTCAAAGTTGCGCGTTAAATGGCCATCCTGGTCGATGTTTTTCCGTTTTATTATAAAAGTTAAGCAAGACGGGAGCGACCTACAATTTCGGCCTTCGCGCGTGTATTAAAATGTGCTAACGTTGTCTTTTGCAGTGGAGGTTGGAGCAAAATTTAGTTACCATCAACTGCACACGCAGGCACGTACGTGGCAATATGAATTTTCATGAAATAAAAGTATGGAAAAAAAAGGATTGCGTAAAGTGTTTTTCTTTCTAGAGTAACGATTGTGCTTGTGCATCGCTTAAGCTTATGAATATTCAACTACGAAATGAAAAGAGCAGTAGGTATGTAAACCCACATAAGAATGTGTAAAATCCCTTCATATTGGCAGACTCATATAAATTCATAAAGACTAAATCTCAAATCACATACGAAGAATCGCAAGCATACCTCTACATTAATAAAAATGCATTTCCACAGTCACTTACGACCTGAAATATCAAAGAAATCACACCAGACCAGCACAAACCGAAGCTGTCAAAGCAGTTAATCGATTCAACGACACTAAGAAAAAGCGGGCTCCGCTATCTCTTTATCCTCGAAATCGGAATGGTTCCGACGGACACACGTGCGCAAATACGCTGACGTCGACACATCCGTTGTAACGCCATCTCCCTTTCTCTCGAAAGGCAAAGCTCGCGAGCGCTCCCGGTATTTACGCGTCAAGTCATACGTAAAACTCGGGAGCGCGTCTCCTTTATCTCTCCGGGATCGAAATGGTTCCGCGCTTGGGCGCGATATCACCCTATAAAAAGAGCGAGGAGGCCAGCAGCCGGAGGCTTTCTCATTTCTTGCTGATGGCCCGAGCAATCACGTGCAAGTACCTGCAGGGAGAGAGGAGAAATACGCCACGACTCTTTCTCTCCCACTCTGACTGTGCTAGCACGCAGGAAATAATAGGAGAGAGCAAGAGCAAGGACGATAAGGAGAGGGAGGCTAGCTTTGTTTGTATGTTTATTTCTCTGCTTTTCTTGGTTTTGTTGTCTTTTCCTTTTCTCCCTATCTGGCCGTTTTTTTCTTGCGCATTTTAAAGAGCAGTTTTCCCGCTCTGATGAATCTCTTTCTTTTATGGCCCTGCTGGCTTGCTCGAGCGAGAGAATAGGACGATGCAGGAGAAATGCTTTTGCGGTGAGAATTGAAACGTCGAGCGTGATGATGCAGAGCCGAGTGCTGCTGAGCTTTGCCCCTGCAATTATTTTCTTCGGGCTCTCTGATCGATTGTGCTTTTAGTCAATAAACACTATTTTTAATTTTTTTCCTTTCAGTCTTAAGAGCTTTTAGCATCTTAAGTTAGCACCGACTTTAATAAGGTGTCATATTCTTCGTAATTTCTTGAACCATCCTTGAGGTGGCTTTTTAATAAAATGAAAAACGCATTCTCTTTGTTAAACTTTCAAGATCTTCGCGTTTGACTGTAAATTATTTAGAAGAGTAAATGTCTCACGTATCATATTTGTGTTTATTATTCTATTAACAAGCTCAGCCGAGCTTATTAAAATTCTTAATTAAACCAAATATGAACGTCATATTAAACGTTATTAAGTTTTCCTGCTGTTTATATTTTTAAAGTCATGAGATCCACTAAAAGTGTTTAATTAAATGCCAGCATAAGCTATACCAGAATCTTATCCTTACTCTTGTTCAATTCAACTTTAAAATTAAAAATCGAGGCAGCTCCTTGATATCGAGAAATTGTAAACTAAATTTCATTTCAATTTCAATTTTCTGAAAACATCTTACTGTCAAGTTGTTGTTCCAGATTCAACAAGCACTTGTCAATGACAAACTTTACATAAAATATAGAAAATTAAATAAGAAAAAAAAACAATTTTAAAGCAGCATCCACAACTTTCCACAACTTGTTACATTAAAAGAACCACTTAAAAAAAAAAACCAAGCGTCCCAAAAGCAGCGAAAATCGCGCTAAAATAAAGCGGTCCAACTAAAGGGCGAACCTTGCAGCAGAAACAGCAGCAGCTCCCCCTCCTCTAAGCCGGTTCTAAACGCCCCGAGCGAACGACGGCGTCGAGATAGCAGCATCCATCCCATATCCTACAGGGCGCAATAGCGCCGCGCATTAGCAATATAATCCAAGTTAGAGCGAGGCTCTAATCAGGCCCGCGCTGACCTTCTCCACGCCCCATCGCTCGTTATATTTCGCCCCATTTTTCGGAACCGCGCGGAGAGGGGGGTACCCTTATACTTTCTCCGTCAGCCGGCGCGTTTCACTTTCGTTCCTCTTCTTCTTCTTCTTTTTCTTCTTTTTTCCGGCTGCTGGGCGCGCGCTCGCTTCGTTCGAGTCGATGAGTTTGTGGGTCAAGGGAGAGTGGATCCTTGATCGGGGTTGCACGAGGGGGGTTGACATTGGAATTCGAGAGCGGGCCAAGCGCAAGCGAGGGGGAGAGAGTCGCGCTTGATTTCGGCGCGTCGCTGAGAGAGAGAGGGAAAGGCTTTTGAAATTTATTAATGGCCGCGCCTGCTGCCACTGCAGCGGGTTACACAGGAGCCAGTGGATTCTGGGAGCGGGGCTCACGATTTCGACTGGCAGGCTGTTAACTGATCGCTTCTTTATGCGCTGGCGGTTGGGTTGCGAGGATGTGGATGGATTGGATTTATATTTTTTGTAAATATTGGGTTTTATTAGAGTGTTTGGGCTTTGCGGGGTGATGAATTGTGAGGTGATTTTCCGGTAGGTTGAGTGCGTTATCAGGATTCTGACAATATTGGTTATGAAATTCAAATTGTAAGTTGGAATTAATGGCCATTAAGGAAAATAATAGAGAGGACAGTTTATTGGCGCCGATTCAAGCGGTACTCACAGAAATTGCTTTTTAAAGTAACGCTGATAAGAAGCATCCGACGTAAGTACCTTCAAATAAAAGAAGAAGAATTAGCCTGTTGTGCCGAATCTGGCGCTGCTCGAGAGGTACTGAGCGCCTTTTAAAGGGCTCTTTCGTCGGCTATCACTTGCCAAATAGTTTGCCGATAGTGCCTCTTAAAAGTTGTTGAAATTTTTATTTACCTAATATTTTGTGACATGCGTTTACCATGGGTTCATTGGAAAGATCTGTTTTGTTAAGGGTCTTTTAAGCACCACTATTTGTCGTTCTATTGTAAATCTTGTTTATTGAGAAAACATTATTGACTTTTTACAAGTAAATTTAGAATGCGATATTGTGTTTAAAGCATAGAGGAATACAAGAATGTGTTGTGAATTGAAAATTAGGTAATATATTTGAATATAATTTGGACATGTTTCATTCATATTTTAATATATGTTAATTTATGAAATTATTCTTAAAATATTTTTTGAATGAAATTTATTATAAATTCTAAATGTAAAATCAGTAAGAAAAACTTTTTTCTATAAAATCTAAATAATTAAAATATTCCCTTGAATAAAAAAAATTTTATTCACTCCAACTTCCCTCTCAAAATGTATTTATCCCTTGAAATACAAACTATTCAAAGCACCATATTTTAAAACCCCAACAACCCCTTCCGCAAACTGCAGTCGGACAATCCAGATCCGACCGAAGAAAAGAAAAAAAATTGAAAAAATATGGAAATTTTTAATGGACTCCTCCTCGGGCCGCCTATTCAGCCGCGCGCGGCTAATTCATAAATTAACCCACGTTGAATAAATCCCCAGTAGTAGCGGTCGTCGCTGCTGAATGGCTATGAAAATAAGCAATCTCTCTGAATACCTCGCTACTCCAGTCCGCTGCTGCAGAAAAAAAGAGGGACACAGAGAAAGAGAGAGAGAAGAAATCGCTCGATCCAATCTCTCCTCCGACCGCAGTCGGAGAAAAAGCTTGGCGAAAAATGGGAGGAGGAATAATGAGAGGGGGGAGAATTCAAGTATCCGCGTCGCTCGCCGTATATATACACACTTGCCTCGACGCGTGCTTTGCATTTTCCCGGCGAGTTAAGGAGGGGGCTGAAAAACGCGAGAGTAAACGCGCGGCAGGTCCGCGATTGCTTCGCTGCTTAAGCGGCCCTACTCCGTCTCCCGCTAATGTGAGTTCTTTGCGGATAGCGCGGGATTTACGGTAGCCTGACGGGAAAGGAATGGAGTTGTAATTTTTGCTCCGCGCAGATTGAATTTTTCCTCGATGAAAGTGAGCCTCCGGGGGTGCTGGATTCTATTATTTTTATGTGTTTTCATAAATTAATAGGAGAGGGTACTAATTTAAGGATGTTAGGGAGTTTTAATTGATTGAAATGAAGTTTTTTACGTTAATAGTGCATTTATGAACTGTTGGATGTGGGAAATAGAAGGGAAGTGCTTTTTAATTTTACTTGGCCATTTTCATCTAGGAACCTATCGATTTTATAGAAGAGCTCTAGCTCTCTCTTTTTCATTACTCTTTTGATAGATCTGCATTATTCAATGACTAAGCTTGCATTATAAATGAATTAAAAGTTAAAACTCTTAAACATCTAAAAAATTTTTCGACTAGAATATTTCCACAAAAAAAAAAATTACCTCAAATATCTCAATTAGAGCAGTAATCGTCAGCACCCCAAAAGCTTCCAAATCTCTCCGCCATCATATCGCACCTCGCAATTACGAAGCCGCCCTAAAAACCTTTTTACGACCTCTCTCCCGCAAGCGCGCGGATTTGCCGAATTTCTCTAGTCATAAAAGCCCCCAGTGTCGTTCTCCGCTCGATCTGAGCTTTTTCGCATGGCAAGATACGCTGCATCCATTGTGCGAGCCTCGTGAGCGCGGCTAATAAGCCATGAAGTTCACGCTCCGCATGGATCCCAATTTATGCACGTGCCCGTAAACGTCTGGAGGCTTGAATGGCGGGAGAGAGTCGCGATTTTATCGGAGTTTCGGGTATTAGGTTGAGCTTTTTTGTCGGAGCTTGTTTTGGAGCTTTTTCGCTGGTTGGGTTATCATGTGAGGAGAGTAGGGAATGTAGCGGGTGCTGAGTTTCTGAGATAGAGCGGTGGGGTTGTTACGAGTTTTTGTTGTTTTGAAAAATGGAAATGATGGAGTAAGACGATTTGAGTGTAAATAAAATAATAATAATCAAATATACGATTTATATAAAACAGATTCTGCACTTTTAATTTTAATTTATTTTTGTTTTTATTGGAGTGTTATAAGATTTGCATTTGATCGACTGTTGTGACTTGATTCTAATAACAATCGCTGTAAGCATAACTGTGTTTTTAATTTAACAGAAGGTGAACATTAATAAATTTTTATGTCAATTCAATTATTATTAGATATAAATAAATTCAATTATTATTATCAATAATAAAGAAAACTAGTTCGAGCATAATTGAGTTTTTAATTTAACAAAAAGTTAGTATTTATAAATTTTCATGTCAATTCAAATATTACTAGATATAAAGATGAGTTTTCGGATTAAATTTTAAAGAATTACAAAGGAGTAACGGCAAAAATTCTAACTTGATTCACTGCTTCCGAGTAGAATGAGCGAGCTAATCTCATTTGCGCAAGACAAGAATAACGTTAGCAGAAGTTCATTCATTCAAAATGACACACAATTTGGCAAAATGGGTTTATGCAATTTTCTTTAGCACCTCTGCATTCACGAGCAGCCGGCAGCAACGCGGGGCCATCTTTCTTCACTCAGTTAAGAAATCTAAACTCAAAAGAGATGAAAGTTCTATAAAAGAAATATATTATCCAGTACATTACCCTACTGCTACTCCCACAAAGACATAATCATTTTAATTTCTGTCACCACGTACATACTCGATCCTATCTTAAAATTATACATAGCTGCATTAACAAAAGTTGAGCGCAGTTTTGATGACGCTCATCCCGAGTTTTCGAAACTTTAAAACTAGCTGAAAGTTTATCCTCCTTAAGCGAAACTACGTATTAATATTCCAGCACGCAAATCCACCAAAACCACCAGCCTCATTGCAAAAAAGTCAAATTTTCGTCGTTCAACCTCTCTCGAGCGCAGCCCTTCAAACTATCCACAAAGCGAACGCCATTCACAATTCCGGCGAAAGTATACGTCACCAACTCCAGCTCCCACATCCAGCAGTCAGTCTTCGACGGGCCTTAGGACAGATAGAGCCGGGTAGGCGTGAGAGCGAGATAAAGAGGCGGCAAAAAATGTCGGGGGAAGGAACCTCATCCGCCTAAATCTTTTTCATCTCCGATCTTCTCGCATTGTCGTACAGAAACGACCTTCCACACACGCTCGCACACATTTGCACAGAGACGCTCGTACGTTTCCAAGAAAGGACCTTTAAAAGAGAGGCGAGGATGTAAAGCGAGGTAGGCAGGGAGAGGGAAGAAGAAACGACCACGCCGCCGCGAGCCGACTTTGAGAGGACACAGACAAGGGCCCCGTGGGACGAGCGAGAGACACGACAGCAGGCGCGAATATATATACGGCTAAATACGCACGACCTATTTCTCTCGCCTCGCGCGAGCTCCGTCTCCCTCCCTCTCTGGCGCACATATACGTGTCTCTTGCTTGCTCCGCAGGCTGCATGATGGAAGTGGGGAGAGGGCCGGGGGCGATTTCACTCTGCTGTTGCAGTAATTTTTATTGGTTTAGGGTTGAAAAAAGTAATTTACGCCGTGACGATGAGTCACTGTTTTGGTGTAGGAAAATCTGCTGCGCAAAAATGGAAAACAAGGAAAATAATGATTCTAGTTAGTATTTTTTTTTTCTTTTTGTTATTACATCTTTTGCTCTAGGCGGAATAATTTCCTTTTCTTCAAAATAGTTGGCAGTAAGGGTTTGTGAAAATTTTTTCTTTTTATGATTGACACATATTTATATTTATATTTTCGAACTAAAAAATCTACATGTCCAACTTATAAATCCTATCTAGCCGACCCTGGAAAAATCCATAATAAGTGATTACATCCCGTGTTTATTCAGACATGACAAACCCGATAAACACCAATCTTTGAGAAACCTTGAAAACCCACCGTCCGCTTGAAGAAAACATAAAAAAATAAATCTCAGCGTCATCCCATCGGTCCAACAAGCGCAGCAAAACACACTCAGCCCGGCATCGCTCTGAAAATCACCTCAGCAGGAACTTTTCGATATCCAATTTAGCCAGCCGCGACGTCTTCGCCTCGGCCCATTTCGGCCCGCGATCGCCACATCGCGCGTCATGAAAATTGATAATCGATGGAGAAAAACGGCCGAGCATGTGTGTACGTGAACGCGAGCTCGAGGGAGAGAGGAAAAAGGTCATCATTATGCCCGGAACACCACTGGAGGCTCGCCGAAGGGGAAGACCGTTTGGCCCATTCTTTCCGAAAGGCGAGCGCCCCAGTTTTCGATCTTCGGCGGACTTGGAAGAAGTGCACAAGTGACATGCAGGGAGCGAGAGGGAGTATTAACTGACCAGACCAGGAGGGCTGGAACTTTCTTTTTCTTCTTTTCTTTCTTGGCTCTCTGCATCTTATAGCCGTGCTTCTTTTTGTTGCCTGGATTCTTCCTTGAGCGCACTGTCTTAAGTCTTAAGTGGAGGAGCTTGAGGAGAGCGGAGCGGTATTAATTAATTCTGTTAATTTATCACTGCGTGGAGTTAAAATCGATTTTCGTTGAAAAATGGATTCGCTGGTGAGAGCGTATTATTTTGTTGATGAGATTTAATTAAATGAGTTTACTTTAATTAGAATTTAATTTCTTTAAAAGTAAAAAAGCTTTTTCTAAAATCATTTCTAAATTTTAAAAGTTCATGGGGCGGTTACCAAACAATCTTCAGTCGACTTCGTATTTGAAACATCAAGTAAAGTCGAATAATCAATACTTCGACAGGTTTATTTTAACTTTGTCATTCACGTGGAAAATAGATGTAAGTCTGTTATTGTCGAAGTCTATAAAGTAAGTAATGGGAAAGTTACAATGTCAAATTTTAAAATTTTGGAAGATTATTCAATAGAAATTTTAGATAGAATGAAATCGGTATATTTTTAATGTAATAAATGCAATTTTCTACTTTAGATGCAGTTTACTTAAAATCTCTGGTTATTTTAGAAAATCGATATTGTGACCTGTAAATAAAATACAGCAGAATTTTTAGATTTCTTCGATAAATACAAAATATACTTCGCAGTTAAATGACAAAATTAAAATAAAACTTCTTTTTGGTAATTCAAATACGATATAAATAATTGTTGATTGTTCTGTACCCAACAATGACAATCAATTCATATTACCTCTATCTCATAGAAAATCACTACGTTAACTTTTCCCTTTGAATCAGAAAGAAAATTTCTTTTTTGCCTTTTCAAAAAAATTGCGTAAATTTGAACTACTTTTTCTCCGTCTTGTAATGATCATCTACCCAACTATTTTGCGTAAAAAGAGGGCTTAACATGTCCTCGTTGGCAAAAATTCAGTGCGCCTGAGGCTCACTTGACGCGGACTCGTATACAAAACACCTCACTCTTATTCGAGATAGTTCATTTTCTCCTCTTGTTGCACATTGCACTATTTCAGCACCATGAAGCCAAGCATTTTGTATTATGATTGTTTCGTTCTATCTTAGGAGCGGCCAAACAATACAATAGCAGTTATTCGCGGAGTATTATTTTAACTTTTGCCGTAATGTACATAGACACTAGTGATTTTTTACAGCAACGTTTTATAGATTATCTATGTGTGTAATCCGGTCAGTATTATTTTCTATAGTCATTTTCTGCAATTTTCAATTAATATTTCAAATAGAGCATAAATAATTCATCGAGTTTCATTTATAATGCATAGTGAACTAAGTTTCATTATTAATAGTACTTTAAATTGCGTATACTTTCGTAAGAGCTTATTTAAAATTAAACTTTAATGTAAGTTACATTACTAATTCAAAAGACTAACTAAGGTTTGTTTTATTTTGCTCTATTTTTCATGAAATAAATAAAACATGCAAGTAAATGTCTTGTTATTAAATAGAATGTAAACTACACCTAATTCATAAAAGTACTAGCGTAAAACTTTTTGTAGGACACGTTTAAACTAAATACTAACAATAATATAAAATAAAATAATCATAGAAACTATTATAATGTATAAAAAGTACTATTAAAGAATTAAAAGGGACAACATTGTAGTGAAGATCCAATTTAATCAAGGAATCTCTATTAGGGACTTGATACGAAATCGAAATAAATCATTTGATACATCTAAAATTAATGACTACATGCCTAAGGAATCCTCGTTGTAGTTTAAGCTCGTGGTATTGTATATCAAGCTTGTTTCTCGTCGTATTTCGATCCAGTCTGTATTCTCTTCACTAAAAGCCAATATCAAACAGCAACAAATTAGATTATTATATACTGTACATTAAAATTATTATCAAGAACATTAAAAAAATGCCTTTAATTACAAGTAATTGTTCAGAATGAAAGAAAGTTTTGACTAATCGAAACCATTATCAAATTTCTAAGAAACTACCTCCAAAGCGACTGAATAGCCCTTCAACCAATTGTCATTGATCTAATTATACCAATACACAATCATTACACAGAGGCCGGCTCTCGACAAAAAGATTTCGGCTCTCCAAGCACTAAAACTTTTTCCCTCAATACCCCTTTATCTGCTTTCGCTCTCCCAGCCGCTATTCAGCGCCTCTCTCGTTCCGCTTTCTCCCCCTCCAGTTCACTTAAGCTTTTGACGGTCGAGTCGCGGCACAATCGAGCCGAACACGGAAACATACACGCGCACGCGTGACTCTGGCGGGTCCTTATTTAGAACTCGGCGAGCCGATAGCTTTAAAAGCTCCGGGCGACGCTATTTTTCGGGGAAATTGCATGGTGTGAAGGTTTGCTGGCTATCGCTGGATTTTTAGAGGTATCGTTTAGTTTTGATCTGGTTTTATGGAAATGGGAAGGGTGGAAGGGTAAATGGATTCGGGGAAGTTTTTAAGCGTGGGTTTTTACTGATTTTATCGAATTAATGAATTGTGGAAAGTGTGGGATGTTAACTGTATGTCAATTAATTTGTTGTCTAAAGGTGTTGTTCTAATTGTCAGTGTGAAAGAAAGATAAATCAGGCGTTTGCGTTGTAAATGTTTTCAATTTTCTTGTAAAAGGATTACGAGCAGAAGCTTTGTATTAGCCAATCTGGAGCGTAGGTTTTATTTATTCACCGCTGGATTTCAGGATTAAGCTTGGTCGAAATTAAGCCTACCAAAGCTCATTTCGTTTGTAATAAGTTCATCTAGTATGAGAAAGAGGAAATTCAGGTCTAAATAGTTTATAAAATAGGTGAAAAAAATAAAAGTATTAAAAACTGTTGCAAATATAAGTACTATTAGTTATAAAAATAATATTTTTCAAAAAGCTTATAGCTTAATACTGTGAATTTTTTAAAAGAATGAGCTTTATTTATTAAAAAACTAAATATAATAAAATCTAGTACTGAAAAAGTTCAATAGGAATTTAAAAGTTAAAAATGATTAACTGTCATAAGACGATTAGTTATTTCCTGGTGAAAATCGATTTTAGTATTTTATACATATTGAATAAAACGATGAGCTGAATATAGCTACTCAAAAAACATTTTATCGTAATCCACTGAAACGCGACACTAAAAGCTTTGGATTTGCGCATTTTCATAGCCCATTGGTACAAAATAGAAACAAGATAGCTTGCTTTGAATATCTGTTATCTCCCTGTTACCCAATACAATTGACTCAAGTAGATAATGGCAGGGATTGGTCGGACGATTCAATTATAAGGCATCTATATTTCTATTGGCTTGCCGTTAAAATTACATTATTATGGTGATAAAAAAATCAGTTTAACAACTTTGAAATTGTCCGGAGGAGATTGCCGGAAATTTTATTTCACCAACACCGAACTTGTTTCGAAGAAAAAAAAGAGGTATTAAATCCTCTTAATACTCGACAATAGGCTTATTTCGGCACTACCAAACTTGTCAGTTTTCGCCTTACTTTTCATCCTTTCGCCCGATGATTTTCAAAGAAGGTAAAAAAAAAGTATAAGACAAAACAGAGAGATAGAGGAGGGGTCCAGAAAACAGTTTGGCAGAGCTCGGCTAAGTAACAAGTTTCATTTACTTCTCCGCAAACTTTTCTCCATCGTTTCTTATTTCGCTACTTTAAACTTCGAGCTACCCTCTCCTATCCCCCTCTCGATGATGAAAGCCGAGGAAGAAAAAAAGGGTCCCGAAGAGAAAAGAAGCAGGAGCACGCACCCTTTATCGCTGAGCTCTCTCGACGAGCGCAAATACCAAGGTAAGCCGAAAGAGAACGCGGGGCAATTAGCGCGAGGGAGAACCGCGAAAAAACGATGAGCGAAGAGGAGAAAATGAAAGAACGCAATTAAAGGCCTCGACGCGAGAGACAGTGAAAATAAATACGAGCGCGCGCGCCGAACTCCGGAGGAATTTAATTAATTAACACTTGCGCGCGGGGGTGAAATTTGTCTGTGTACAGGACGAAATTTTTGAATGGCCCGCGTTAAATAAACTAGACACCAGGGGGGAAATTCACGAGGCGGGAGTAACGGAATGGGAATAGACTAATCCGACGAGTAAACCGAGGTGCTCGCGACCAAAGTTTTCGGCAACTCGGAGCTCCCTCGACTAAACTGTTTAGGCAAATCAAAAACTCAATCATTCACGAAAGATCCGAAAAGTCTTTTTCGCTTTCCCGGTGATAGTTTTGCTGTTTCAATGCGGTTTACTCTGGCTTTAAAACAAAAGTTTTGTTTTAAAACTTATTGCATTGTAACGATTGTAAGCTAAGAGCGCGTTGCTATGCAGAACTAGCGTAATTACGTTTATTTAAAGATAAATGTTAATTCAGACGTTAAATAAATGGCGCGCAGTTAAGATGAAGAAGATTCCTTAGGCCATAATAGAGCGGAGTTACGTAAATGCAGTAGAATTTTTTTATGGAGTAATTTTATTCCTTCGTCCGTCTTGGCTTTAACACGCCATTAGTCAACGTCGTAGAATGTCGTATTAGGCGCGCGTAGCTCTCCGACCTCATTATTAGCCTAATGCAGGAGACACATGCCAGAAGGTGAAGGGAGGAGCAGAAGGAGGAGGAGAAGGAGAAGAGGACGCGTCAATGTAATGCACGCACAGCCCTGGGTATCGATCTCATTATTACTGTAATGCAGGAGATGCACTTGGAGGAATGACAAACATTGATGGAACGGTTGTACTTAGATGCCCGTATAACTCCTCGAGGTAAATTAGTATAATCAGTGGACGTCATTTCTATTATCATTATGAGAAAAATGTGTTATATATTTTAAATATTCAATCGTAATAATTTTGTGCAATCTAATTAATACTGCTAAAGAATAAACATGTAATTTCCACTTCATTTTAATTAATAGCGGAACTGAAATCAGGTTCACTGTATAAAAACAGTAAGAATGCTAAAAACACGAAAGTCTCATAAACGCATAGTGATATTAATGGCGTATAAATCATAAATCTAATATCGCTTTAACCACTGCTAGCTTTTACATCACCTAAGTTATGGGAAATGAAATTTTCAAAAATCCCATCCATTACACTTACACTCAAAAAAAGAAAATCAATAAAACCTCCTTCACGCGACGAGGCAAACCGATCGGCAAAAATTCTCATCAGCCTCGCTCAGGAGCATCGGAAAAGTGCAAGGCCCGCGTAAACATCAACATCCTCCCCCTCCTCCAGAACTGCACCGTCACGACTCTTCCAACAACAAGCCCATTTCCAGCCTAAACATTCCCCCTAGCGCCTGACAAAAGCAAAGACAAAACGCGAGTGCCCCCTCCAGCGGCTCTGAACGTCAAGGAAAAAAGCAACGAGACGAGAAACAAAACGCGGAAATAAAGACACGCTCCTTTGTCGGCTTAATAAAAGCTCCGCCGGCGGCGGCGAGCCGTTAAAACGGCCGCCTCTGGCTCGCTGGGTCCCTCTATGTGTATCGGGATAAATTGACGGGAGAAGCGACCAATTAGCGAGCCAGCGACGAGTTAACCTTCGGCGCGGAAATTCGCGCAAGCAATTTCCGCGTGTAGGCCTCGGAGAGCGGGGGCCGGGCAGGGAGAGCGGGCTATTAGTTGCGGCGAGTTGCCGCTATGCAGCTACTTTGCCGAGTTCCCGGCTGACTTTGGCCGGGTTGTGCGGTTGGATTGATTTGGCAGTGTCGTTCGGCGGGGGGTCTTGATTTGGCCATTGTTGAGGAAGAGCGGCATGGAGGTGGGATAGGTTTTATTACAATTTCTGAGTTGTATGGGCGTTAAGGTGATATTGAGAAAATATTTAAAGGAAAATTTGTGTATGTGTATATATTTAAAACATTACTACATACTAATATGGTAAAAATAATAAAAGATATTGTACCGCTTTAAATCAGTTAGGTGTGCATTTATCTAGTTGATTCTGTATAAAAGAGAGATAGTAAGATAAACGTTTATTTAAAGGTAGTCTTGAAGAAGCCTTTTCGTTTATTTTAAGGTTTAACCAAAACTTAACTAATCTAAGCTAAATAAGTATTAATTCAATTCCCTTGCTTACAACTTCGTCATTTATCGATTGCGCTGCTAGACTAGGGCTGTATAAGCCGACGTACCTCTCGGTCTTCTTTCCATTTTTAATCCCAAAAAGGGGAAATATTTGTCGAGGCAAACTAAGTTGGGACGATGCTATTAAGAATTAAGTCAGTTTGCGCGGTTCGCGCAACTGCGAGGCGCGCGGAATATTAAATATTTACCCGATTGCCCGTTTAGCTCGGAGTTTCGTTAAGACTATGTGTTTGTGTTTCGATCGTTTGATTTTTAGTGACAGCTTCATCTTCTCTGCTGCAAGGTGAAACTTTCATGTAATCCATTTGTGAGTGTCAGAAAATATTCGCGATACGTATATAAGCGAAAAATAGCGCGGCACGGCCATGAAAGATTTTTGAATTATTGGATTTTTCAGCAAAAATTTACGCTCTACCAAAATTGGTGAGTCAGAAGATATCATATCACGCTTCAAGATGAATCTGTAAATATTGAGCTTTCAGATATTTTTCGTAGATTATTATGACATAAAATTTTCAAATACGATTTAGTTCAAGGAGATCTTTTATAACCATTGTGTTTTATGTGATCAAATTTTTTTATGTATTTTCTTAAAGGTATAATTCGTTGCAAAATATACATTATTTTGTAAATGAAGACGTCTAAAGTAACAATGATATAGCATCTTTCGAATGATACTGTATGGCTGACCCTGATTTTTTGCTTTAAAAAGTGTGAACTTTCAAAAAAACATCTAAAACGAGAATCGACTCTCTTCCCTCAAGGGAATGTGGAGAATGCTGTAGTCCCAGATTGTAAAACACGTCCATTTATTTTGCCTTTGCTGGTTTTGAAAAATCGTTCTTTTTTTCAGACTATTCCAAAACAATACATTTTCATTAAAATAAAAAATACTTTTTGTACATATAAAAGCCATGATTTATAACATCTTCATTTTCTTTTACTTTTTTATAATATAGATTCATCTGTTCTCTTTCATTTGTATAAATATTTTTTCAAGACCAGATAAAAAGATACGAAATGATGAAAGCATTCCTTACATTACCGTCGTACCCGCATCCCTACAATTTTATTTAATAATTTTTGTTATAACAAAAATTTTAAAAATAACCCGGACATTTTTAAAAGTTTATTGGACAATATTATCAGTTAATTTAAAAATTTTATATTTTTAAAAAATACGAGAGATTTTCTACTTGTTTGCAACTATACAGTTATTTAGTAAAATTATAGAAGTTATAGTAAGATGTGAAGTGTGTATTAGGTAAATTTCCTCTGAGATTAAAATTTTATTCTATTTCAAAAAGATAAAACAAGTAACTTTTTGATAAGACTTTCATAATAAAGAGTAAAAATTGTGGAATAATTTTAACGTAATATGCTATTTTACGATAAAGTAAATCACCTTTTACTACCAATATTTGCAGAGATCCTATTTTCTTATAGTAGTTTTTTTGAGAGAAATATTTTTATGGCAAATTGTAGTTTTTGATTAAAACTGCAACGCGTACCAGAAAGATATTTTGGTGAAATTAAAAACAACGGAAAAAAGTGGTTGCCAATAATTGCCGATGACAGGCCGGATTTCAAATTGCCTTAATACTCTTCTAACAATATGTCTATTTTATAATTGATTACACTTGTTTTCATTTGACAATACAAAATATTATCAAAAAAAAAAAAAAAAAATTTAATAACATTCGATTTTAAAACCGTATTTAAAATACAAAAGACGCAGCCTTTCATAAATCAAAAAATTTTTTTAAATCCTTTTAATCACACAACGTCCAAATTCTGTAAGTTCAGCAAATCCAGTCCCAGTTTAATAAATTCAATAACGCACTCTCGAAATCGCGCTCGATGCAAAAGACAAGCGCCTCCGCTTCGCGCAAAACGGCCTGAAATTCAACTACACAGAACGCTCAGGCGCTTAAAACGGCCTGAAATTGACTCCGAAAGACAAATTGTTTTTTTCTTCTCGCGCATAGGCAGGCCGCCTCTGAACCCTTCTCCATCTGTCCGTTTCCGGAGCGGCCCGATTCATCCCTATGCGAGCGCGCGTATACGTATTCGATTTCACGCAAGAGCCGTTCCATCTCTCCGGCCGATATACACACATGCCCGCGCGAGGAAATAATTCGAGCTCGGCGTTCGAAACGTCAGAATATTTTTTATTTCCGATTGTTATAGCGCGACCGGAAATTCTTTTTATTCGGCCAGAAAATGTTTAGTCGCCTGGATTGTCCCTCTGACGCGCGTGCGCTCGAAATAATTGGCAAAAGGTGATCGAAAATATTGGCAAGCGCGTGGGCGAATCGATACCACTTCTCGCAAGGGATTAAATTAACGATTGGTTGGAAAAAATCAGTGCGATAAACGGAGTGAGCGGTAATTAGACTTAACGAGTCCGTGGGTGTGTGGATTGGCTAAATGGTTTTTGCATTATAAAATAATTGTGGAAAATCAACTATTTAATGGTCAGTGCGTAATTGTTTGGATTGTATTAACTAATTGATTAAAAATTACTTGAAAGCCAATAATGAATATTCAGGTAAATGTTACGAATGCCAATTAATGTGAATGCAGATAAAAAGATCGAGTTGAACTTTTAGAAATACAAATAATATGATTACGTTTATAAATTGCACAAATTAATAGTATTTCAAAATTGTTTATGGAAATTGAATAAATGGAACTCGATACCGAGAAAATTGATTCTTTATTAAATTTCGTTCTTTGCGTAAAAGTAAATTGGCACATCCGAAAAAATATTCATCATGGAATAATTTCGTTGCAAACTTCGCTCCACAAAACGTAAATTGAAATTCAAAAATCAATATACACCTTGACGTTGATGGTGCAAAAATAATATTTCTCGCAACCCGTTCCCTAGTTTTCAACAAACAAAAATTTACAATTAAAATCTACCCAAAATTTAATAAAAAACCAGGCCGTGTTATTTTCCTCTCGACATTTTTCCTCTCCGGGTGTACACCTGCGCACAAAAATCGACATCGTAATAACGTTGACGCAATTTTGATGCATGCTTAAAAGTCATCAAACTCCTTTCGGCCATGCGTGCCCTCGACGCGTAAAATTCACATGTTACTTGTTTTAATCTTTGAGTAGGCGGGAGCTAAGTGCGTTGCTTTTATGCCGAGGTGTTTAGAAATACAGGAGGGTGGAATGAAGAGAAGAAGAGAAAGAGAGAAATTTTGAAAAATGTGTGAGACTATCAGTTTACTAATTTTAGGATTTTCCACGTTATAATGTTACATTTATAGAACAAAAAATTTAGCCATTATTTATTAAGAAGATTAAAGTGTTTATTCTGGCCTGTAAATTTTATAAACCGCATTAACGAAGATTTAGTAGGCTTTAATATTATTTAAACCATGACAATAAAAAGAGATACCGGATTATATACGTAGATCATCTACTTTAATTTACGCACCATAAATAAATTACTTTTATTTTAGGATAAAATTTAATCTGTTTAGTACATAAATGTATAAACAAAATAAGTTATATAAACAAAATTGATAATTTAATAATAATAATAAAAGACTCGAAAAAGAGCAAATATATTTCAAACGGAGAAATAATTTGCGATGGTGCTGTTCAGTTTTTCTTTATCACCATCTTTTTTGTTAATAAAGAAAAACTAAACAGCGTCCACAAATTATTTCTCTATTTAATAATAATTATAAAATAGTTTGAGAAAGTGTGGTTATATTTACTTAAATACTATCTCCAATTTGATGCTTTAAACTCTTACATAATTGAAATTATTTTGCTGCTATTCTAAACGTTAAAGGAGCTAAGCTCTTAAGTAATTATCTAACATACTTTTAGGGTAAGCATTACTCTATTGTTCTAACGGCTACCCTAATGCACTTCTATAATTAAATCTTTAGCCTCATAATTTCAAAATTTCCTTCAGTTATATAAATTTCAGAAGTTGTAACTATAAATTTTACTAATTATTTAATAAAATTTTAAATTTGTAAAGGACGCTATGAAAAATTAAAAATAACTGTAACAGCAAAAATTACCATAAAAAGAATTATTTACCCCCTCAAGCCAAACTAAAACGCTTTAACCAAACATTTAATAACCAAAAATTAGCCTAAGCCCAGAATAAATTTCCCATCACCCCACCGTCCAAAAGCAACGACCCCTTACTTTTCCAATCCGCGGAATGGCCATGCCTGCAATCGATGCGCCGATAAAACCGGTTAAATTTCCATCCGCGGAGGGGCCATTATCCGCACCGATGCGAGGGGGCGGGTTAACTTCTCGGCTCTCTCTCGCGCTTCGATCGCGTGACAGAATGACGGACTTGAAATCCCCGCCCGATGCTCCCTCACAATCAGCCTAATCGCCCGGCCCGTCGGCACATTAATAAAGCCCCGCCGAAATCAAATCGCGCTCTCTCGCTCCCGCTTCATCAAAACCGCGCATCCATCACTTTGCCAGAGCTCGCGCGAAAGCCGCGCAATAATCACTCGCGAGATTAGCGCCAATTTCCCAGCGGTGCGCTGCTGTTTGGCTGCGAGGGGGGTAGGATAACGCCGATTCGAGTGAGTTCATATACGCAGCTCGAGGAGAGGGAGAAACGATAAAATTAATTAGGTTTGCTTGGCTGCTGTTGCGTTGGAGTGAGAGGCTCGTGTTCCGGGAAATTGAGGCGCACGATGTGGGTATTAGGAAGGAGAGAGAGAGAGTATACGGCGTGTCGGGAGGATTGGCCGTGAGATATTGGGCCCCGGGTGCGGCCAAGGTGCAGCTAGTGTTAAGGATTTGCCGGAGCTTGCGAGTACGTGTTGGGCTTTCGGAGAGGAGAGTTGATTTAACGATCCTTTCTGCCGGGAGCATTGTTTCTTTTGTCCGGGCGCTGACTGGTCTTGAATTGAATGCAGCTGGGATTGTTTATGGGGAGAGCGGATAATTTAAGGGATGCGGGTGCGATTTGTCAATAAAAAGTTTAAAATTCAGAATCTACATTATTTCAAATGTTTTAATGCATTTTTAATTATTACATATTCAATAAAAATGAATTGTATAACGTAAAAGCAAAAAATTCAATGTAAATAGAGGAATAAATTTTTCATAAACCGGAGACAGATAAAATCTACAGTAGCTCCTTATGATTTTAACATCCAAGTAGCATACACTCCACTTCTCTTCTTTAAACTGCCATTAAACTCATTTTCACATTATTTTCAAACTGCAGTCGCTTCCAATTGATATCTAAGAGACGATTTGGCTGTGTTTCAGAATTTCTCTCTCCACCTCCACTCATATCCCGCGTATTTTCATGCGCAAAAACACTAGCGGTAAATCAAGCCAACGATCCGTATCTCTCGACGTTGTCTCAAAACTTTTGAAAGCCGCAAAACCGACTATTTCGAAAATTTTTGCAACAACCTACTGACTGCATTATCCCTCGGAGACATAAATCTCCATCTTCGCGGACTTCTATTGTTGAAAATATAAGAGTAGGAAGTAGATAATTGATTTTTGAATTATCTCCTCCAGTGGCTACTTATCTGAGCATTCAAGAGGACGACGTAAAAATAAATTGCTCATCTTCGTCCTTGAAGGTTCAATTGAAGGGATTCTTTCTATTTTGTTAATTGCAGTGCTTAATAATTATGCATTCATATTTACTGCTTTTTTACAATTCAAGAGAATAATGACATCTCTTAAAATCTAGATCGTACAAGATAGGTCAGTAAACATATTGAAATAAGCAACTTAACTTTAGTTAACGTAACTCAGTTTCAACTAAAGCTTTACTAAACTCAAATAGTGTATTTAATCTAAATTCCCTCCAAAAGTTTATTTCATAAACATAGGACATTAGAAATAATGCATCCTTAACAAAGACGAACTTTTTAATGAGCGAAATAAACAATAACCGTATCACAGATCGCTAATAACCTCGACATCTCAAGCAAACAAGTATCTGAAAACAAGTTAAACCATCCGCGAGCCGAATCCAGGCAAAAGAGCTCGCGCTCGGCGGCACTGGAAGCAATAATTCTGCGCGGCCCACGCGATAAAGCAGCCGGCGCTCATCCCGATAAGACAGAAACATTCATTACCGCATGACTTTCGCAATAACCGGCAGCTCTTTCCCGTTCCTTTGAGCCTTCACCCAGCACACGGCCACTAGCGAAGCGCAAAATTTCGCGTCACCCTCGCGCATTAATCATCCGATGATTTCCAACCAGCTCTCGCCTCGGCCAGATCCCGATCTCTGAACAATAGTAGCCCGCGCTCCTATCCAAGCGACAGCAGCAGTCGAGCTTCTCGTCTCTGATGAAAAAAGTGAGAGATAGCCAGTGAGCGCGCGCACATAAGGAAGTCGCGTAAGAGCGATGAATCCTGTTAAATCTGACGAGATGCCAATTGGCGTTGGGCCAGAGTGAGAGAGAAAGAGAGGGCGAAGAAGTCAAGTGTTTCGACAGCGAACACCACGCAACAGATATGCCACTTGTTACGTTTATGAAGGGGAGAGAGGCGCGAGGATCGTTATGGGCCGGCTCTCGCTCTTCCGCGTAATTTGCGAGAGCCGGGAAATCGATGGCCATATGTGTAAGCATACAGCTGGGCGAGAGCCGGCTCGAGAGATCGATACGGCCAGTTTCATTTGCTCGGCTTGTGTGTTGACACGAGTACAAGCCTTGAAGCATGCGTGCGAAATTACGACAAACGCGAGACGATGTGTTCTTAGGGCTTGCTGGGGAGGAGATCCGGGATTGGTTGTTGCTTTAGAGGCACTTGGTTGTCATCTTTTTTACTTATTATTGGATGTTGCTGAGTGGGTTACCAAAAATTGTTTAGAAGTTAAGGATAAACTTATGCAACTGTTTGAAGGTATAATAAACAACAAAGAGCGAAGTATAAAATGAAAAATCTAGCGACCCCCTTTATGTAAGTGGAAATTCAAGGAATTCCTTTCATTTAAACTATATGGCTATTTTGCATATTTTGAAATATACTATTTCACAATTTTGAATGTTCAAGTTTGGTTGTTTAGAGTTGCAACTGCGTTTGCAAACATTTAACTTCTGCAAACTTGGGTTTACTCGGTTCTAATACAGATAATTCAAATTTAGCGTCACCTTGCATAAATCAGGCAACATATTTGAATAATTAAATTATCTGAAAATTTAATTCTTCGTTACTACATATGTTGAATACAACAATATTATTTAAGAAACTTAATTTATGTAAGAGTACTTATCTTAATAAAAATTATATGATGGGCCTCCTGTCAAGCATCCAATGAGAGAAGAAAATAGTGATAATTAAAATGATTAAGATATTGGCTAAATAGTTTATAACATTATACACTGTATCAATATTAAGAGACTACGTTATTATTTGGATACGCAGGCTTATGTTGCTAGAATCTTCCATTAAATAACTTTTAGAGTACATAATTTATATAGCAATTAAGAATCCTTTTATTAAACATTCCTTGCAACATCATAAAGAATTTTTCTTATATAAATGTCTTTTCGTGGAAAATTTTAGCCATAGAAGCACGAAAAATATACACGTACTTTTGATTTAGTATATGATTCATCTTCATAAAAGATGAAAGGTTCAATAACATTTCTTTAAAAAGATTTTCCTTTAAGGGATCGAACTTAGGATTAAATAATCCATTTATATTGAAAGATGATGATTACATATGTGATTTATCTACTCTACGGAACTTGAAAAAGCGATTATTTCATTTAGGTAACTATCACTCATATCTTACTTCTTTTCTTTGAATGATGTAATACAAAAATACTTCTATCACTCATAATTAAATTAAATTACATTTTTTCAAATTAATTTTGCATTACAAGTTTTATATGTATTAGACCAGCCAATGGTAATGATTTACACCAGTAATATTATTGTTTTTACTGCGGTTCTTAATAAATAAATAATAAATTTTCAAAATTCAAACAAAGTATTGTTCCTTGATTAACAAGATACCACCAATCTTATCTAACCAAGCGTTAAACGTCCTCCTGAACATTATCATAGATAAATTCGGAGCCCTCCCCGCATTTATACTTCATAAATTGGAAACGCCACTATTTCATCCTGCCGACAAAAAAAAAGCCAATAGCTATCTATTCCCATTCCTTTGTAGCCCGCCGACACTTAGCGGGCATCGGCTTATCAATGCAAATTCGCGCGCTCGCCGCACGAGCCAGAAATCGCATTCTCATTATCCTTATCTCCCAGACAGCTCGGCCGTGTACTAGCTCGACAAAAGCCCAATATACAAACAACTATGCACGTCGCCCCGACAACACAGGCCACTGCCAGAGTCAGCTGGCAGCCTGGCGCCAAGGTCCCCTCCTCTTTCCGTATCTCTCTCCAAGCTCTCGTCCTTTCCATCTATTTTTATGCACTCGGCCCGGAGGATAATGTTTCCCTTGTATATATACGTGGGCCCCGGGGCTACGCATCGTAGAGAAAGGAGAGAGTAAGTTTTCGGCGACACCGAGGGATTTTCGGCAGGCCGGGATATGTGTTCGTCGCCTCCGGACTTGACGCGATGATACGCGGGACTAGGCTCGTTACTTTTCACGGCGAAGAAAGCTCGACAAAGAGCGGAACAGGATGAGCTCGGCAGGTTATATGGATGTTTTTGCGAAGATCTCGAGCTGCCGCGATGGAGTTGGATCTTTCTTTTTTTCTGCTCAGTGGGGAATTGTTCGAGAATGAATCTGGAGCGGGATGAGAGGCGGAGATCGACTGTGAGATAGTGGAATTGGGAATTGAATGGCTATGCGGGAAAAAGATTTTAATGTACACGGAAGTTTTTATGTTGATGCGTTCTGGATATGTAGGCCGGGTTTATTTTGTTTAGGTTTTGTGGATTTAGAGATTATATCTTTGATTTTGATTTATTGGTTTTTCTCTTTTTTGCTATATGAAAAATTTAATATGGTGTTATAAATTTGTAAGATGTCATTAATCTCATAAAAGAAATTCACTTCTTCTGTCAATGAAACTATATTTACTATATTTTCTTACTGTAAAAACTAGTAATTAGGATTATCTATTTTTATGAGAATAGAGGAAATGAATTCAGGCACCAAATGGTAAACGAAAATTCTTTAGCTTTCATCCCATAGAACCTCTATTCGAGATAATTTAGCTATATAAGTTATTATTCAATTTTCTAATATAATCCAGTATTAGTAACTGATGAAAAAACATTCACAATATTTAAAGATAGTCTTAAATTATTACTTTAGAATGATTGGAGTGAATTGTACAAAAATTGTTTGTATCATTCTCGATATTTTTCGAGTTTACGAGAATGTTTGAAAATACCTTGACTTTTAAAAACTGACAACTCTATTTTTACTATAAAAAAGTGTGTCAATTTATATTACATTAATTTGGTAGTTTTGGAAGTTAATGTAAAAAAAATGTATTGAAATAAGATATTTAAGATTAAAATATTTAATAAAAAGGGAAAAAAATAAGCTACTTTAAAGAAGGGTTTAGCGTTCAGCAGCAGACGAATTCGAGGATGCCGCAGGCGCACAGATAAAAACGAGTGCTGAAAATACTACGCCCAAGTTTAAAATATCAATTTTTCCCCTGTTATATCAAAAACATAATAGGGCCTCCTTCTACGCATGAAATTAGAATAGAAAGATTATACATTCTGTCTATGTAATTGTGTACTGTGCTTTCTTATTTATTTTAAGACGTGCCAAGAAGCCCATGTCATTCAAAAGTTGGAAAAGATATTTATAAATTGATAGATTATTAATTGATACTAGATGCATATGGTAAAGTAAGTAAATTAATTATTATTTGCAGACAGTTTTGTGATTATCTTATAGTTGTTTCATATATTTTCAATCAAAATCAATTTTTCAGTATACACAGTCTCGTGTTCTTTAAACGCAGAACGTGTCTTTGAAATTGAAATAGAGTGTATCTGGGGATTTTAAAGCATAGTTCAAAATTTTATTCAAATGCTGTGCTTTCATAGTAACAGTAATATGATTTCCAGAAGACAGGAAATGGATACAGAAAAGGATAACAGCGAGAAACAAAGGAAAAATTGAGAAAAAGAAAATTTGAGCGAAGAATTGAAGGAATATTTGACACTAGAATCGGAATATGCAAAAGATGAGAAATTTTCGAAGCTCAAGTCTTTCAGTAGTATAGAGACAGTCAATGACGATTGCATTGTCCGAAAAATCCGGCTCTTATCACTTGCACGAAAATGTCGACTCGGTTTTGCTCTTCCTGAATGTCAAAAAGCCTATTTTTGAACTCTGCCTTTGAGGAAAGAAATTTCGATCAAAAATGAGAATGAATGTTTAATATAAGAAAAAATGAATATGAAGGTAAAAGATTATAAAACTCTTTTATATGAAAGTGGAGCAATTTAAATAAGTTTAACAGTAATTCGTGAATTTATGCAGGGAATATTTTCTGTGTGCACTATTTATATAGAGCTGCACTTATTATCAAATTTCATAGGTTCTGGAGTAATTGCTATGACAAAGTCTCAACTAGTTATTCGTATCACAACTATTGTAAAACAAGTTAGTATTAATTTCCGCCACTATGCGGTGTACATGGATGCTACCCAAACTCATATCGAAATATCTTTTAGTCAACAATGGCAAACTAATTATTCAAATAACCATCGTCAATGAGTAAATACAATAAACACAATTGGTTGCTATTGCAAAATCAAAAAATAAAAACTATTTAGCTAGCGAAAGTAAATCAAACGCACTTAATATTTTGTATAGGCTACAATCCTTCACAAAAATTCCATGGTACCAAATCGATAAACGCCGGATAATGCACAAGAACGCATATCCTTGCGTAATGTCGATAAGGCAGGCCAGCCGTTATCCCGGTCGGTCGTTAACCCCTAGAAACCCCCGTCAATCCCCCGAAATAGCTCGGTCCACTCGACAACTGCGCGTGCGTAAGCAAATAATTCAGGGAAACTAGTAACACGGATTCCCGCGCTTGGCAATATCATTCGAAATTCATTATAACATCGCGGTAATAAAGCGAGCCGGCAGAATAAAGGATCATCCGGCAGGGTCCGGAAGCTCAAAACTTGGCGCCTTTGATGCGTTATGAGCGCGGATTATCGTCGTCCACGCGCGCGCATGTGTTCCGTGGCAACATTTGTCCGTCGCATTAATCTCGCGAAATTACATCGTCCTACGTCATCAGGCTGCATGCGCGACCGGCCAGCCTGTTTATTTCGCCGCGCAACGCCAGCACCTGTTTCACGCTTTACGCTCGAACTTTTGCTTTTTAATTTCTCGCTTCTTGCTCGTCTTTCATTTCGTCCTCTTCTTCCGCTCGTTTTTTTTTTCAACTGGTCGCGAGAGGAGGTCTTTTATGCGTCTTGTACGCGCAGTTGTGTGCGCAGGAAACGCCGCGCTCCGGAGGATTATAACGCGCGTTTTACGGACGCGTTAAAGTCGCATTACGAGAGCATTTTGAAATTGTATGAAATGCGAACTTTGTTATTACACGGCGAGAGAGATGATTGAACGGCGGAGCCGCGGCGCTATTGATTCGTGCGAGCGTTAGGATTTTCGATGTTTTCGCGAATGCGCTTGAAAATTGAGGTTAATGAGCGCGATTTATCAAAATACGTGTCACTTTCGACTAGGACGCGCCATGCTTTAATCTTTATTTTTTAGGTCAAGAATTTTTGGTATAAGCGCATTGCATATTGCGATGTTTTACGCCGATATTATTTTAGCGATGTAATGATAGTGATACTTTTGTAAAAGGGAACAATATTCTCCTGACAACCATATTTCATCAGGTTAAATTTAAATATTGTTTCATTCAATTTCAAATGTTACGTTTCTTTATTTTCCTCTTTACATGGATTTCCGACAAGGAAGAAAAAGGCACTCCATTAATTTGCCTATAAAAAGGATCATTATTACCGAAGAAGACTGTAAACGTGCAAGTCTATTATTTTAACTTCTACGACTTCCTCGAAGACTCATACATACAAAGCGAAAAGTAATAGGACGATTTAAGAAATCGTATGAAAGAGGTGTATATCAAGGGACTTATAAAAACAAAGATATTCACGTGATTTCTTTGCACGAGGGAGCCTCGACAATTTAATAAACTACTTCACATGTATTAACCTCAGTTAATGTTTACATGTATCTACGAAATGTAAATAACCTTCTCAGAAGGGACGCACCTTCTTGGCCGCAGGTTTGTATCCGGAAGAAAAAGTTCTTTCCGCCTTCCTTAATCTTCCTCTCTTTCTCTGTCTCTTCAGTGCTCAGAGAGAAAAATTGAATTCAATTATCATAATTTTCTGGCTTTTTTCCGCTCGACGGGCGGTGCGAAAATTCCAAATGATCACGGGGAGCACGAGAATAAATATTTATTAAGATCACTTTGGGTATATGCTTAATGTAAAAATTATGTTTTGCAATATACTGCAGCTCGTATCGGTATACATTTTACGTGCGACGGAGAATAAAAGATTTTACGAGTTCGCGGGAATCATGAAGGGAAATGTCGTGCGTTACAGATAGATCATAAAAGAGCTTATCTGTAGCTGAAAATAAAAAGCGATAAAAGTGCACAATTTGTTTCACGTTCGTTACACAAACTTTGAAATTAGCGTAATCGTAAAACACTAAAACTTTTACTACTGTTGATATCGAGGTTGCACGTAATCTAAAAAATAATTTTGCAATAGAAAAAACAATATTCAAATATTTTTGAAATGAAAAAAAGATATTTTCTGGAATACGATAAACAAGTATTCTCATAAAATAATGCGTTCGCGATTTTTAAAAGCCCGACTGCGGATAAATAAATCCGCCCATTCCCATAAACCTGATCGTCATCGGACGATAAAATACTCCTGCCCTCGAGCGATCTAAAATCTCCCTCTCATAATCGACATGCACACTCACAGTCAGATGTGCCAATTCACCTTTTCAGTCGCGTTCGCGCGTGGCTTTTCACGCGAGCGTTATAAAACTCAGCCAAGTGCGCGACTCGTAAAAATGAAGAGAAAAGTCACAAATATTTAAAAATCTCGTTACGCGTCGACTCTCGCTTACTTTTTCTGCTAACAACCTGCGCGGTGTTACGGACCTTCTCGCCGTTCAGCTCTCTTTAAATTGTTCTGCATTTTTAATGATAATGTTTCTCAAAATGTTTTAAGCTTTTCAATTTATTGTTGTTTATTAGAGGCTTTAAATGAAGATTGAAAAACCAAAACGTTTTTATCGTATCTATTTGAAGATACTGTATTACGTCACTGTTTTATGTTCGGAAAATAGATAATTTCGCACTTATCTAAAACGCCTAAAGCACTTTTATGACCAATAGTACCACTATTTATAAATTGAAAAGAACACCATATGATATAAAATGGTTGTTTACAGCTTCAGATTCAGTGATTTAAATTTTTTAATATTGATTTGGTTTCGAAAGCCGTTTACAAGTCTCTATTGTTAGCTTTATAAGAAACTCTGTTTAAGTTTATTCGATGACAAATATCTGTCAATAACGACATCGAGCATTGTCCTCAGATCACGGTGCTATAAGTATTTATGATAATTCAAAATATGATCAGTTTATGTTTTTCAAATAATTTTTACTATTTCAAGCAGTAAATATTTTAGAAATTTTTGTTTATAATATTTAAAAATATATAAATTTTAGCGACTAAATTAAATTTTAATTTTAAACATTTATACCTTCGAAAAATAAATTAAAATTTAATAAAAAAAATATGAGTAAAATATTGTGTATTCAAATTTTTGTAGAACTAATTATACAGCTACAAAACATACTTAAAATAGCTATCAAAATGAATACTTGCATCTTTACTATTTCTTCTTACTTTCGCAATTCATCTCAATACACTCGACAGCCTGGAAAAGAAAAAGCCAACAAGGAATAAATTTTCTGAGCCACAGTCTCAAAATTGTTATACCACAGTAGTCTCGACTCGATGACGCGTCTCGGTCGCATTCTTAAGAAAAAGACGGACCCAGAAGCCAAGCACGAAGTTGTATCTTTTAAGAACGAATGTACACTTCGCGTCGGCGAGCTCAAAGTTTTCATGAGAGCTATCTGGAGTGCATACTCGACACAGAGAGAAAGAATGAGAGAGCATGAAGAGAAACCTGTGAAAAAGGTCAGTATAGCCGACATTATGACGAGATAAAGTCAAGAAGTGGACAAAAAAAGTATTAAGGGGTTGAATCGAGTTAAGAAGGCATAAATTAATTAGTCATTCTAGTCATTATTTATTTAGAGAAAAAAAATAAGAGGGGAGGGTAGTATTAGGAATAGGGATTTATTTAATAAATTATATAAGGTCAAGTTATGGCACATATTTTTACTTAGTTGAATAAAAATATAATGAATAAAAAATACCCCCAAGAAACTTTATTCTTACAACTTTATGAAAATCACAACAACGAACTAATGGAAAAGTCTTTCTTAATTCCAAACTTCGATCCTCGTTCAGTCACCTACTTTACTCTAAAGTATGAACAGATCGAAGATGGAAAATCAGAACTGCAGTTGTCTTTCTCAACCACTGATTCCAGTGGTCTTTTCACTCCGGAAATTTTCTTATTATCCAACGATGATGAGATGATAATCGCTACCGGCCTCATTTCTCTCAGCGGCGCAATATTTACCTTCTAGAAAGTAATTCTTTTTTGTAATTAATATCGATCTTTGTGGATCACAATTGTCGCCATGTAGCGTAATTTTGTATTGGTTTTAATTTTTGAATTTTTTAATTATTTTTAATATTATGTTATTTTATATACAATGAGAAACCATTTGGAAAATTTTCTAAATCTTTAAATCCATAATGTCGAAAAATAATACAACAATGTAATGTCCGTACGTGGCATATCTCTTTAATCGAATAATCGATTTAAAAGTTTCTATAGTTTCAACGAACGTTACGGGGGAAAGTCAGCGACATTTACGAGACAGCACAGAGTATAAAGAAATTCCGTGGTAACTTTTTTCATTTTAAATGTATGTACGCCCACTAGGAGCTTTTTAATGGAACCTATTTGATTAAGGTAGTTTCTAATATTGAGCAGTTTAACTACTGTTTATATAATAATCCTAATAAAATTCAATTCATTGTATTTTAATATAAAACTTTTTACATGTATTTTTTTTCTAAGTATACTAATAGATTTGACTTTTGTCTGATATAATCTTTAAAGACTATCTTGCTTAAAGAGATGGTGTTTCATCAGTTTTTGACCCTGTCTTGTATGCTTCTAATATTGACTTAAACACGTCATGTTATGATCGCAATTTTATTCACGCTGTCCCTTCCATCGCATATGAGAGATAATCTTGTGACTCAGAATGTAACTCGATTCAGCCGAGAAATCCGATAATCCAAAAAAAGGAGAAAGGAAGAAAAAGCGAACTCGTAAAACATGCGAAAGATATAATGTGATTTTCTCGACTCTTTTTAATAAAACAGACTTAAAAGCATTTTATGAAAAAGTTAATGGCGCAAAGAAAAAAAAAATACAATGTATGCGCATGAAGAAATAACACATTATTGTGTTATGTATATTTACTAATTTATTCACTAATCAAGTGCAAGTATGAATTTTTATTTTTAACTAGTTAATAGTAAATACGTATTCGATATAAAGAGAAACCGAAGAAAAATATATTAATTAACAAATTCATATATTGGAATTTTTGAACAATACAATTTTAATTCAAATTAAAATTGTATATAACAAAAACACTTTTAATTCATTAAAACAATTTTTTTAATTTTATAGAATATTGTTCAAAATGTGCTGAAATTCAATTTACAACATTCTGCATTCAATTCAAAATAAAAGCATTTTAATCCATCAGAAAAAAATGATTTATTCATTAAGAATTTTTTCTCGGATAACCTCAACTAGTGAAAAATAGAATATTGATCAAGCACTATTACCGTTGCTCTCTTCAATAAAAAACGTAGAAAAAGAGAATCAGCACTACCAGCATCTACCTCTGATAATCTCTTTCTCAGCTCGACCTTTAAAAAGGCGCGCGAGGGAGGGAAAAGCCAGAGATCCTGGGAGAGCGCGCGCGCGAATAAAAACCGCGGGGTGCAAGCCAAAGGCGGAAACGAGCTGTGCGAAGCGGCTTGATTGAAGTCCGAGACAAAGAAAAGTCGCGCTGCGGTGAGAGAAAAAAAAAAAAGAAATCGGCTAACGCAACACAAAAGCGCGAGGCAGCGATAATCCGGCCCTCATTACATTATACGCGCGCGTTTTTTATTCATCCGCCAACTTCATTACTCCACCGAATATAACAACGACAACAATGAGGGGCCGCATGCCGAAAATAGAGCGTTTCTCAGAGAGGGGACGGAGAAGGATATATAATAATTTTCCGATCTCTCGTTCGCGCGGCGCAGCGGAGAAAGAAGGTCAAGTGGAAAAACTTCCGCGGGGGTCTGCCTTTGAAAATACTGTCCGTCGTACTCTTTTTCTACATTTTCATAGTGTGCGCGTGCGCGTCGATCGGATTTCCTTTGTGTCGGCGCGGCAGCGCCTGGCGAAATGAAACGGAACTGCGGGGAAATAATCATGGCGATTTGATTAAAGGAGGTCGAGCGCTTTTTGCCGTTGAAAACAAGCGGGAGAGGGAAGCTGATTTTACGTGCGATCCGCTGGCCTCAAAGTTGACTATTGTGATCTATATTCCTCGCGGTAGATGGACAGTTTGGCCTTTACAAATTTAATAGACTGTCGGATTGACTTGTTATTGCACGTTAAAGTACAAATATAATTATGGCCACATTTTGATTAAATTTGTTTGATTCGATAGTTTTGTTCTATTAATATACTTCAAATTTCTGAATATTCCGTGTTCAAACAGTTCGATTGTTGATGGACTTAAGGTGCGATGAAGTTAAATCAACAGAAATCTTTTTCTGTTAAAATAATTGAGATACTGCGACCTAATGTGACCAACATTCTGTTAAATTGATAGATAAAATTTAGTCAGGATATTACAATAAAAAAATTTTTTTTAGAAATAAAATTTTATGAACTCAACGAATAGAATATATTTCCTGACATACTCAACCTAGCTAGCGTTACCTATAATCTACAAAGCACTACTGCAACTCCCTCTTTAAACACTTAACCTAGCTAGCTTTACCTACAAAGTGCGAAACGCCATTACAATTCCTCTTGAAAGTCTCCATTAACTCCACATCTATATTTTGCTTCCATTTTCTTTTCGCGACTTTCTGGAATGATTACCTCAGGTATTCATGATTGCTCTCTCACAGGAGTGAAATTCAAGAAAATTGATATAAGACATTACACCTTCTATGGCAAGGAAGAAAATTTTCTTTCCTTTGTCTCTCTTTTCTTTTAAAGATAAGGTAAAAATCAAAGTGCTTAAAAATTAAGGTATTTATAAGTTGTTTATGTTAGAAGACAATGTATAAATGAAGAATTTACTTGAGAATAAAATAATACATCGCACCTGTATCACAAAGTCAATATAAAACCACATTGACCATATTCTACTTTATAAAATCATACATACTAGTATTGTTCAAAATATACCACATCATAGTACTTTAGCAGAATATTCATTAAATTAATTTTTTTTTTCCTCAGTGTAGTTTTATTTCAATATGAGTAAAATCTTATTTTTATATTTATGTAGTACGTTTTTTACGATAGGTAAACATTAACATGATAAAATTCTATTACTATGATACTTTTTATTTAATACTTTTTTTATGTAGCTCATTTTTTTCTATCATGACCGATTATATTTTTCTCCAACTCCCCTTCAAAACGACAGTAAAAAAAACGTAATAATTTTTAAAGCCTAGTACATAATAATTGACAAATATCAAACAGTACAAGCAATATAGTGCAATAAAGTAATCGGCCGCTTCAATGCTTCGTACCACATCTCGATAAAGATTTACGCACCAGCACTTCGGCGAGAAAAATGAAAGCCCACCGAGGCGCACCTACGCAAGGGATATTGCTTTTTTCCTTTCTCTCTAAATCAATAAGATTTTTACGAGGATTTTAATATCGGTGAAGAAGCGGATATCGCGTAAATCACGTTAGGAGGCGCCGCCTCGAGGACAAGTTTTCAGACGTTTATTATCGGCCGGCGCGCGGTTAACGAGTCTCCGTCGCCACGTCGTCGGGACTCTCACAATCTTCTTCTCAACGCTGGCTATTTATTTCGTGTCTTGTTTCATTACGTTGTTTAATAACGGATGATAGGTTATACAATATTGTGGTTCTCAACGAATCACGGTTCATGAGATAAATTAAACAAGACATTTTTTGCGGTGTTATTCTGAAATTTGCGAAAATAAAATTTACAAATACAGTATTTTATTCAAAGATTTTTTCGTAATTAATGAGATGAAATATAAGCAAGATTTGTGAAGAATAATAAAAATAGTGCTCGAAACGTGAGGATGAATACAGCAGAAATATTTCAAAAGAAATTATTATTTAATTTCCAACATTGATTTTTGTACGCTTACGTCATAGCAATTGTGAAATAACCTACAGTCAGTCCACGGCTAAAGGATTCAAAAACTCATCTAACTTGACGAAAACTCGGTCAAAAGCGAAAACTTCCGCTTCGTTCTTATACAGCTCTGCATATATTTTTATCCCGGACACCTCGAAACGGTACGTTTTTACCGGTTTATTTACGACGTGTCCATCTCTCTATCGCCCCGAGCGGTTTCCAAGCCCGGCCGAAACTATCTAGGCCCATCGTAAAACGAAGAAAAATGCCTGAAAACTTACCATACATTTCTCTTTGTTTCCGGGGTCGCGAAAGTTTTTCGCGAATACCTTCCCGACACTATCCCGAAAGCTCTATAGGACTGGACGCTGCGAAGGACACGCTCCGTGATGAGGAAATATCGAGCGCTTTAATCTCTATCGTCCCTTCGGCCTTCCGCTTTCATCCTTTTTTTTACCCTCCTTTCTCTTTGCCGAGAGAGAGAGAGAAAGCGAGTGCTTTATTTCACGGATTAGCGGTTGAAGGCCCGTGTTACGTGATGCGAGAGGATTGAGACCTAGTCGCTAGTTTTTCAGGCTAGACGTGATGGAATTGACGCGAGCGCCGTTGTCGCATCTGTTTAATCTCTTTATGGACAAACGATGTCGCATTTTTTTTCCCTGATCGTTTCAAGGTCGTTTAAATATTTTTGGTATTCATTAAAAAGTAATTTTACAAACAATTTTCGTTACAATTATGCAAAATTTAATATGAAACATAAAAATGATTCAATTGCGTTTTTATCAATTAATTTTATGATTGCGAAAAGCAGTAAATAACCACTTAGCAATAAATTATTGAATCAATGAAGTTCCTGGCACAATAATTTGGAAGTATATGTCACTATAAATAAGTGTAAGCAGTATTTCCATGTCAAATTTTTATTACATAATTTCAAAAATCTCGTAGTTTATATTAATATTACTAAAAAAATAATGTTAATTACTACGTACATTTTTTAGAACGTCTATATAATAAGTCTTAAATAATTTTGTATTTATAAACTCACTTGAAATGCGGTCAAATGTATATCTAAGTTAGTAGTATCAGTATACGCATGTGCATACATGAACAAAATATAGAAAAGTAGTGAAGTCAAGATCGCTCGATTTCAATTAGTACTGATTAGTGCTATATGGAGAAGCAAAAGCGAGAGAACAGAAATATGGAAGTTCTATATTGACTGACACTGATATACTTCATTACTGGTGGTGAAAATTCACCAGCATCACGGTAATTAACTATCATAAATACTATTGCGCTTTATTTTTTCCAGTTTATAGAGGTATTTATTTGAAATCAATCGATATATTTGTTTTCATTAGAGTTCATGTTTAAATATTTCTCTTCTATTGAATCTTTTCCATGTTATAGTACTTAATTAGACTTAATAAACTACGAAAAATTCGATACTATTATACTTTTTAACAATGAAAATAGTCCCAAAAAACAGAACAATAAGTTAATTTCTTATAAACTTAATGCATTTATTGTAATTTAACTTGCATAGTGTAATTCAACATTTTAATATTTTATTTATAACATTTAGAAATAATAGAAGTACAATAAAAAAATAATGACACAAATAATTTTTGTACCATATCCTAAAAAATTTTAAGTGATTTAATCTTTAACTTATCATTCAATTAGTAACAATATCTTTGTGTGATCTGATTTCCCATAACAATTAGCAAATATATTATGTTTTTATGTAATCAAACGTTTCTAACTTTGTGATTATTCTGAATTTTCAATTTAAACATACTTTAATTCATCATCCCAATTTATCTTTATATGCTCTTTCTAAAACAAACGAGGCCTGCTAACAAAAAGCAAAATAAAAACGTGCTATTTCAGCGCTTAAGCAAGAATGAGAGTCTCCCTCTATGGTTCGCATCTATCTCCCAGCTGACCACAAAAACAAAGCTCTCTATATTAAAATTGAAAATAAAAAGAGCAAGCTATGGAAAATCCCAATGTCATCGCTTCGATCGCTCAGACGCGAACAGCAGTCTTAACCAGACCCCGTGACCGATCAATGCCCTTAATTCAATCGAAAAAAAGACCTCGACGCCGACAAAGAACGAGGCTCGCAGGAAAGGAATAAAACGTAGCAGGTGGCTAATTACGCCGAGCATCACGCTGCCAAACGATCGTCTCGTTATCGCGCCACGTACGTACAATACGAGCCCGACGGGCGGTAAATGGCCGAGTAGGCGCGCGCCAAATTGCATACCGGATTGATTGATTAACTTATAATGAATTTTGCGCGAGCGCGCCGGGATGCGCTCTGCTTAATTTGTTTCGATCACATTCATTCGACTACTCATTTTGCTGTCGTTGTGTCGCTGGATGATTGGTCGAGTCTCGAAGGGACGCGACAGATAAAGCGAAGGATTTTACATGATTTTCAAGCTAGTATTGTGGTCACGTATTGTTTTGCTGATGAATGATTCGAGCTTGAGGTTTGATTAAAGCGATAATTTCTTGGATATTCTTTTTATGAAAACACTTTTACGAATCTGACTCTTACAAATATAAATAAATAAATAGTTTTTGCTTTATTTTAACTATTTTTTCTTTATAAAGTCATAAAAATAAGGTAATTCTAATTTCTATTGAATTATGGGAACATGTGTGATTAACTTATAATGGATGTCGGACTATAATCTCTCTTGGCAAGAAACAACGGTACAGGTCGTAATACCGCCATGTTTTAAGCCCGCCTACTTACCAGCAACTGAAAAACGGTCTGATGCGAAATTTATGGTCGATTTAGTTTCCATTAATCTTTTTCATATATAGTATGCTTTATCTGATCATTTTATCAATACTATATTCAACAACACCGATTCCATTTAGTATCTGAATAAATTACTCACGAACTTATTTAATGAATGTTTCAAAAAGTGCTGATATTTAAAAAGTGATCTGCACTTGCTGATTTTTGTAACATTCATATGGTATACTCAAGTAAATTAAATGTTTTTTTTTTTTTAATTTTCAGATTTACCTTAATTGGAACTAAAATTTATGAATAGATATCTTATTAAAGAATAGAAAAAAACAAGTTCTAGCAAAACGACGAAAGCGTGGAAGATTAATATTCTTAAT
Organism: Eupelmus urozonus; assembly: GCA_900480035.1. Taxonomy (NCBI): domain Eukaryota; kingdom Metazoa; phylum Arthropoda; class Insecta; order Hymenoptera; family Eupelmidae; genus Eupelmus; species Eupelmus urozonus. The sequence continues at coordinate 41,650 of UELX01000912.1, forward strand.
TGTTTATCATTACATTAATTAAGAATCAACTACAACAGGTTTAAGTACCGACTATTATTTTTGAGTAAAAAAAACAAGGTGCTTGACATATTGTTTTATCTACTATTGCCAAACTATCAATACCCATAATAAGTCTACATGTAATAAACAATAAGCATTTTCTATAGAATTTAATTTTTCTGGTTATTATAATATTCTAAAAATATTGTTTGGTACAGTGTGCGTAAAGTATCACTTTTCGCATTTTTCAGGGAGTCCCACTCGAGCGGTAAATTAGTCTACATACAACCTTTTGAATCGCTATGTTTCCGATAGTCGATTTCTCATGCCTGTTTAGCGTATGTGAAATGCCACATTCCCACGCCAGTGTGTGAAATTCACTCAATAGACACAAAACAACGATTAGGTCACAACTTGTTTCAAAAAATAGTATTCGATACATATGCGCTCAGGTAATTCTCGACTCATACGAAAATCACCCGTTTCGCGCACTAGTTTCAAAATGTCCTATTTTTCCAACTTTAGTTGAAAACTTCTATTTCTTAATTATCTTTAGAATAATTTATATTATATGAGGGATAGATCAAAATACAGTATTTCCTTAAAATTCTTATTTCTACTGTATAAATATTTGAATTAGTACAAATATATGTGCCATGTTACTACGGCAAATATGTCAAAGGCATGATATGCACTTTATTTATAAATATTTACTCATGAGTTTTTGACACCATGCGTAAATTATCAATTTTTTGCAAAATTCTTCAATGCGATTTTCACTCATTGCAATGAAAAAATATTGTTGAACGCATGTAGGAAAATTGATTTCCGACTCAAACGATTACCGCTCTCATCCAAGAAACTTTTTAATATTTGTATCGAAAACTACTTTTGCAGAATGTATTAAAAATATATTTTAGAAACAGATTTTACTTTAATTTAAAATATTTCAATTTGGAGAAAAGTTTTATTTTCTGTATATTATTTACAAAATATTAACGAAACAATTTTAAAAAAACTTTTTGAACGTCGGATCGGAATTGGGTAAGAATATTGACGGAGCTGAGAATTCGATTTTCTCCATCGAAACTTGAAAAAATAAACTCACGTAGCTATTTTTTTTTCCTTTTCCATACAGCCATACGCCTTGCTAAAAAAAAGTTTTCCTTTCCTTCCTCTCATATAATTGAATTTTAGATTTTCCCCTGCCTCTAAAAACTACATCGCCTATACCAGCACACACAAAGCACATTCGCACAAGTGCAGAATTCTGCATTTTCATTTGTTCTCTCTTGAATCTGTGATTCCTGTCCGTAATCACAGATCCACACACATCCAAACGAAAAGCATTGAATCCACTCTCCTCTTAAAAAGCTCAGTCATCCAACGGTAGAAAATCGTTTACGTCGCGTCGGCCCATTTCATCTGACCGGGCGCGCCGTGACGGTTTATCCGCCGGCTGTACAACTTCCGATGCGGCGCCAGCGAAGGAGATAATAGAGCAGTAAAGTATAGGCGCACGGGCGCACTGTAGTACCTGCTACTTTTCACAGAGGATTAGGACAGGCGTTAGCTAGTGCTTGCATTAGCGAGCGCGAGCGCGACGAGGATGGATTTTCCTTTACGCTCGGAGAGCGAATTTTCCGGGAGCTTTTTGTGCGTTCAAAGCCGAGGATAGCCATTTCGTCTCTCCTGGCTGAGAGCTTGTAAGTCGTGCTCCTGAGACCCATCCGACCTTACCTTGTTTGCCCGAAGATATAAACGAAACAAGAGTAATTGCTGTCGTCGGGCTTTTGGGTTATGAAAAATATAAAAAAAGGTTTCTCTGGTTTTAAAGATTTCAACAAAAAGGTTTAAAGCAATTATGAAATCTTATTGCATTTGCTTTATTTTAATGTAAAAAATGTATTATTGAAATGAAATATTGAAGTGCATAAAATATGAAATCGATGAGATCGATGAAAAAGTTTATCGGCTCTAGAATACCTAAGTAATGTTCTGTTTATAGAAGCATCAAAGCCTGTTGAATAGCTTTGAAAGACATCATTAAGATATTCTGTTTGATTCGACCGAAACAATCTGCCGGGCCCGTGACAATTAATTCTACACAATAGCTCGGGATGCATCAGCGTAATTACTAATAGTTTATTATATATGAAGGAACATCCCATTTATCTTCTCTACATCTCAGATAATTTTGCTCAGCTAATTCGACAATCTCAGTTGTAACGATAACAATAACAGCTTGAAAACTATCATAGAACTTTGACAATTATTGATTGCAGAAAATGTTTTATATTGATTCTTCTAACGTATTAGTCAGTCTTTTTATTATTTCGAATATAAAATAGAAAGTAGATGAAAAGAAATTAAACAATTTTTTAAACTTCTTCCGCCTCATGAAATATTTTGTTAAGACAATAAAAAGTCAAAAGAAATTTTTCACGACGAGATAGAAACGCGACTTTTCCTAAAGTATGGTAATGTCCTGTAACTCTTTCTCTTACGGCTGACGGCAGCAAGACTTTTTCTCCTTATGGCCCATTGAAACTTTACAAAGCAGGCTATTCGCATAACGTAAACGAATTGCAAATTCATTTTGAAGAACAATAGAAGTCCTGAATTTAAAACTTTATATCGCTTAAATAAACGTTTGCAAGAATTTTTAATATTATAAAATAGAAAAAAGCGCGACACTTAACGATTTCCATAAAAGTTCTAAATAAAAAACTGTCTGCAAAATTGAAAGTGCAACGATAATAACATAAGACAACCAGTTGCAAAGAAACTCGGTACGTGACTTTTACTAAGCGCGTTAATGTACCTTCCGCTTGATTTCTTCTCCCTCCTCCTGATCGAAGGACAACCCAGAGTTCCAGTTTATGCATAATGTAGTTTGATCGGCCGTAATTAACTGCGCCGATCAAAGAAACTTAATTGCTCAATTTAAAATTAAAAAAGATCGGACGACGCGAGCCATCGTAACAATAAAAGCTAGCCATTGCGAGAGGACTACGGTCCGACGTGATTCCATGTTCAATCGACCGACGTTAACGGACGTTAGGAAAGCACAAAGAAAGAAAGAGAAAAAGCAGTTGCGCATATACAAGTTAGCCTATATAAAAGCCATTCTGCCGGAGCGCCTTCTGCACTATGTCCAGGCAAAATAAAAGAGAAATACACGGGGAAAAAAGTTGAGCCGCGAGGTTAAAGATTGGATTAAGTAGACGAGGACTTTGACCGACTCTCTCTCTCTCTCTCTCTCTCTCACACACACACTCACTCACTCACTCACTCACTTACTCACCCTGGCTCTCTTTATATTTCTCTCACTATCTCTTTCTCTTTTTCGCTCTCTTCCCGTCTCTGTGTATTTTGTAAAATAAACTGGCCTGAATCATTGTTTATCTCGTTTTTTATCATTATTATTTTGCGTATTATTCCGACGAAATGTTCAGTACCTCTGTTTATTTGTTATTGTTTGCTTTGAGGTTTTTCATTACCCAACGGCCCGTTTTATTCTTAAACGACTAAAGTTGGTGAATTATTATTTTAATTTTATATGAGATTTTAATTTTGAAAGATTTACTTTTGCATGTACATTATTTATGAGATTTTTAAGTCACTTATGAACTGATATTTCAAAAACCATTAATCTGTTTGTTGACAATTTATAATTATTAAATTCATTAATAAATTTTATGTCATTGTGTTAAAGCAATTTATAAACTTAATATGTTGTTAAATATATTAATTTAATGATAAACGTAGTTTTCGATATTTTCGCATAATTAATCTAAAATAATTTAACTTCATCGTTAATATTTTTTAATAATTTAATGTCTCATGTAATATTTTTAAATCACAAAGTTAAATCTTACATTATAATACATTTTGCGGTAAATTATACTTATGTACTTAAAATTAATGTTTTTATGATAAATGTAACCTAAAAATCATTTCATGGAATATTCATCACATATAGTTCACAATCATTTATTCAAAACATCATCTAAAAAATAAACAAGTTGTATGTAAAATACTCGTTCTACTTTCTGTAACTAGGATAATGTAGAAAGCCCCTGCCTTTCATTGATATTCAATTCCTGAAACTATTAAGTATAATTAAGGATTAAATTATCAAAGATAATTTTATAGTATAAAATTATAAAAATGAGATTTTAAATAAAATATTATAAAAAGCTTTTAGTATATACATACAGAACCTGCTAAAGATTTTTAAAAATTTTGATATTTACATATAAGGCGTCTATAAAGGACCTGCAATTTTCAAAAGGAAAACAAGAGTATACAAAGCACACATTACTACCGATGTTTTCTAAAAAAAAAAACAGTGAGTTTAGTCTACAAATTCTTCAAAGGAAGCTCATAACATGTTTTTTAAAAACTCTTTTTTCTACTATTACAAAGTCTCCTCAGCGCGGAAGCAAAATTAATCAGACCCACCAACTCCCCCACCGGGCTATCAGAGCTCAACATCCTCAATAAGGCAAAAGGCCATCGTCCATCCATCAAAAAAAAAACCATCAATTACCATTAACCACCTCAGCCATGTGTACCCTCGCTGAATTAACGGCTTCACACGCAATGAATTCTCGACGGCGCTTCATTCGGGCCACAGCCATTAACCCTTCTCTAAAGCTCAGTTAAAACCTTCTGCTCTAGCTCGGCCGTAATTTCGGCATAAATTTTCCGCGTAAATAACTGCTTGGCTTTCCGTCCCCGGCGACCGATTTACACCCGGGCTCGGATAGGAGCGTCGTCTCCGAAGCTGCAGTTATTCTCGCCGATTTTGTCCACGTGTGTGGACTGGAAGAAACGTAAATCACGGAGTATACAGCCGATAGATACACTCGTGCGCGCGATGACGCAAGAAATGCGGAAGGGTCTAGATGGTTGGATAAAAGTTTTTTTGTCGGGGAAAGAGTTCGGTTTTTGTTAGATGGATGAAGGGAGAATCATTAACGAAGAGTGTTGTAGATGAACCAAAGCTGGGTTTTTTAGGTAGGAAGATTTAGGCAACATTATCGCGATATCAGTTCGATATTTGATGTATTTAATGATTATTAAAAATATAGATTATTTACTTGTTGGGAAGATTAGATATAACATTGTGAAATCGACAATTGTACTTTAAGAATCTCGATATTGTTAAAAGTAAAATATTTTATAAATATCTAGATGTATCTTACTCTGCAAAATATACAAAACGTAAACAAACCTTTATTTATTTTGTATTTACAAACGAAACATTATCAAGGCAGTCTTTATTCTACTTGTTTTCAATTTACAATGTGAAAACTTATTTATATAATTTTTACTTCCTTACAGATAGTTTGTTTTCGATCAAAAAAAGTTGTGTAAAATACCCTCAAATATTTCTAATCGACTAAATAAATAGTTGTGGAAGAAGAAGAAGTCGAAATACTTCGTTTTTAAAAAATTGTATTACAAAAATGTCACTCTTTGACCAATTCTAATTTTTTTCTGTAGTAATTGAATTTAAACTATAATTATTTACGACACAAGTGCGGTAAAGTGATTTTAACCTCGTGTGAGCGTTTACGCACGAGTGAAGCGAGTGCGGAAAGTTTACACGAGGTTAAAATCATTTTATCGCCCATGTGTCGTACGTAATTTATTGACACGACGTGCGAGAAGCTTGTTTTAATACACGCGTTTCCGACTGAGCGTGCGGGAAAACGAACTTCCCGCACGCCGTGTGAAAAAATTAAATTAGTTCATAGTCTAACTAATGTTATACTAATCATTAAAATGGATGAAAGATCACGTCCAAGTTCTCTAGCATCTTTCACCGTCGAAAAAAGCTCTCTTGCTGCAGATGTACGTGATTCAAGAATTGTAGCATGATAAGAAGTATGGGTAATTATAATTATGTTTCACTTAACGAAAAGAACAGAAACTATTTAATAAAATTAGCGCGAATAAAAATTCGTTCCATCCTCAAAAAAATGAAATTTCACTTTCCATTCAGCTTCTTCGTAAAATTAATTTTCCAAACGAAAAGCGTCACTCTGCGAAATGAAATTCACCCAAAAAAAAAACAACTCACCGCATCGCCCTCCGTTCATTTGCATCCTCTAAAAATTCTCCCCGACAATTCAATCCTCCCTCGCAATAAAAATTAGCTACGCCCCTCGAAAGTCGAAAAAAAGCGGCAAGCGCGCCCCGGCGGAAGCATGCAACCGCGCACGAAATCGACTGCCGCCCGGCGCTCTCTTTCTGTCTCTCAGCATCTATATCGCAAAACGGAAGGATGAGAGAGGGGCGCGGCCGTGTTTCTCTGCAGAATGCCGATACGCTTGATCTATCGCAGCCCAAGCGCACCCCTCATGTCTGGCATATTTATGTACGCGGGACGAGAAAACGCGCATATCTACTCTCTCTCCGCGGGCCCGCTGCAATATGTGTATAGAAATACATGTCTGCATGCGCGTCTGTGTGGGTATTTGTCGATGATAAGCCGCAGTAATATAACGTCAGGGTCTCTCTGTTTTTTTGGCTACGTTGGAGGAGGATCTGACAGAGGCATCCGACGCCGTCGACCGCAGAGGGATAGCTTGATCTAGACGGATTCTGCTGGCTGGCTTCCGGTGTTTGGTCGTCCCTGTTACGCCGGATAATAAATGGACGCCGAGCGCCGGCTGTTTATTTTCGAACAATCGCGCGGGAGCTAGCGAATTGGGTTATAAGGGATCGCGGAAATTTGATTTTTTCGAAAATGTCCAGTGGCTGGCGATCGGTGAGACGCGGGGGGGAGTTTGCGTTATTAGAACGAACGTTGAATTGATGTTTGTAAAAAAGGACAGGCGAGAATGAAAATTGATGTAAATGCCGGGAAAAAGGAAAAATGTTGTGGTTGTGTGTATTTTTAGATCGGCAAAACAAAATTAAATCCTTATTTTTAAAAAGTTTAATAAATCGGTATTTTTATCGTGAATATTGTGCAAATTGATTAGTGAATGGAAAAAAATTAATATTGAAATGTTTATTGAATTAACGAATTTATATTTGTATACACAAAAATATTTTTAGCTAGCAAAATGGTTTATTGGATTTCGATACTCGAAAATATTTGCAAGAATAATTTAAAAACAAATACTAAAAATTGCATGAACACAACTTTATCTTTTTTTAGCTACGCTTTATTTTATTTCAAAACAGCAGTTTTAACCTCGTTACCCTAAATAATGTAAAATTTAATCAAAGTTACACGGCTGTAAAGTTTCACCGTAACCAGCCCAAATAGCTTTAATTCTAAATCCACGAATTACTCTCCGTAAAATATTTATCATTCGAAAGCCGCCAAAAGCAATCGGAGTTAAAGCAAGCAGCGCAAAATCTAAACAATACCCGATCGAACGTTCCGCTTTCCCCTCGAAATCAGCGAAAACCTTACAGCTATATACCAGCCCATTGAAAAAAAGGAAATCCCCAAAAAACAATTGTCGCTGCGATCGCTTGCAGCTCGAGCGAGACAAAAAAGGAACTCAACGATCCGTGGGGACTCGGCCCGCAGCAGGTTTTTCATGCGCGAAACAGCGCCTCTCCGTGTGTGAATAAAAAAACATTCTGCCCCTCTATTTCTTCCTACGCATCCGTCTCGCTTTCTCTCCCCCCTTTTCTCTTAAGTCGCGGTCCCGTAAATAATGCATGCAGGTATATACAACGCCAAGTCGAGCGGGAATATCGACGCGGACGTATATCTAAAAAAAAAAGAAGTGCGAGAGAAGAAAAGAAGGAGAAGCTACTGATCGTGAATTCTAAAGAATCTCCGGCCGACCTCGTCCCACACTAAAAATCGTCCCAAGTCCTTCGCAATATATATATATTTATATGTATGTATATGTGTGTGTATATGTGAGGATGTACATATACACGTTTGACGTTCGGTTAGCTGTATATGAAGCGGAGCAAGCGCGCGTCTCGCCGAGGTTCGACTTCGAAGGGGGCGCATTAAATTATCACCCAGAGACAGGTCACGATTAATCAGAATATTCGCCGCAGTTGCGAGATAGAGGTAGAACTTTTTCGATTTTTTTTCCTGCCCGAAGGATGCACATAACTGCAAGATAAGGGAGATAAATTTGATGTTTGGTACTTTATTAGAAGGTCGAAAATTTTTTTGAATTTTCGATCGATGTTGAACGAGTATTCCTGCCCTTTTAACTGTTATATTACGTTAAAATATGACTTCAGTTTCATTGTTTTTTAAATAAGATTTTGTATTGCATTTATTCTATACCTGGTAGAAAATTGACCATATTCTGGGCAAAATTTCGGGTCAACAAATGTTAAAACGGCACTTAAGTACCTAGAATTTCTGGAAATTCTTTAAACGGAAATTCTAGATAAGTGTCATTTTAACGTTTGTTAATCAGAAATTCTCCCAAAATATGGTCAATTTTCTACAAGGGATTTTTTAATGAAAAATTAAGCTCAATTTTTAATATCACCAAAGCATTCTCCTAACCAAGCCATTTCCCATCTGCATCGCAAAGTATATTAACTCAGAAAAAAACATGAACCAAAGCATCACCGACTGAATCAGATAGCGGCCAGTAAATATACCAGACCCACTAACCTCCAGAACAAGAAGAAAAACTAAACGCTCGCATAATAAAATCATTTCTTTCTCAAACCCAAAAGCATTACACATCCACACAATATACTACATCTCCTCAGTACTATACAGTCCGTTACACGCGCGAGGAGGGCAGCATAATCTGCAAGTGATGCATCGCGTCGCGCAAGATCGACGTTCGGGGTGGGTGGGGTAAGCAGAGCCAGGGGTGCATTAAATTATCGCCGACTGAGAGAGAGACAGCTCGCGATTAATCAGAAATTCCCGTTCGCGAAATACGCGAGCAGCCGAGCTCTCCTACCCACACATACACTCGGGCTGAAGGAGATCTCGGAAAAGAGAAAACGAATTTCATTCGAGAGAGAGAGAGAGAGAGAGAAAGAGAGAAAAAGGCCCCTGCAAAGCCCTGGAAGAGAGCCGGAAAGAGGTCAAGTACAGCGTGAAAAAAGCCGCCGAATTAAAGGGTTTACTCCAAATCCGAGCGTATACACTTTAACGCGAATCGTATATGTCTCTATCGGATTCGCGCGCGTATACATTACTCTCGATTCGGAAAACTTTCCTATTCAGAATACCTCACTGATTCAATCGATTAGAAAAGTGTGATGTAACTCGCGTTTTAAGCGCGATAAACATCAAAAGAGGCCGAAAAAAATCTTTCTCGTAAATCCAGAGAGAGCATCCATAATTTTCCAGCCGCCTGGCAATCAGGTCAGCCAACCTTTTTCCCTGTTGCTATTTTTCTTATGACGCACGCTCCACCTGCCAGCGCTGAGGAACCTGCACATTTTTGCAAGCCAACTCGCCCCGAGTCGCGCCGCGATGCATTTTAATCGGCGCCTCGCCGGGGGAAAAAGAAGGAGGTGATCCAGGCACGTGTGATTGTCAGGGAGCTTTAATTAACGGACTCCTGTACGTGACACGATCGTTTAAAATTTTTTTATAACCTCGCTCGATTTGCCTTTTTTTCCCTTCCTGGAGGAGCGGTGCGGTAAAAAGTTCGAGTGAAAATTATACGGTAAGGAAGCGGGGAGAAGATTGGATGTACACGCGGATGTAAATTAGAGATATAATGAAAATTGAATTTCCCGCGGCACGCGTGCGGCTTTTTTGCTGGGTTTGGACGGGATGGGGATTATAGATTTGCCGAATTGATTGGAGACTGAGTTTTTGTGGGTTTGAACTGGGAGGTGGGACTTTGAGGAGTGTTTATCTTTTCAACGCTGTGGTGAATTCTAATAATCTGCGATGAATATTTGGTGCTTTTAAGTAAACGTGATTTTTCTCTGTTTATATAATAATAAACAGCAACATCAGCTGAAACGTTGGAAAATGTATGCTATGAAATATCAAAAGATGGAAGTAGTCATAGTAGTGTGGTCTTACTCTGTAAAAACTTCCGAGTTATTGATGTTTTAGTGTTATTCAAAGTGAAATTACTTCTTCGAATTCAAACAAACGTAACATTGAACTAAATTAATATTTTCGATCTTCAAGAGAACTAATAAAAGTTTGTATTTTTATTTTTATTTTCTTTTTTGAAACTCAATCTCGGAATTTTCTATACTGGATATTTCACACTTTATATGGAAGCTTTTTTTATATTTTTCGTAAAATAAAAATATCTTTTTTTTTTAGTATCCATTACTTGAGTTTTTTAGAGCTTTAGACGGTTCCACTACAGCTTTGTCCATTTTTTTGGTATTTAAAAACAAGGCATATTATCCTTGTGAAAATATATTTATTAAAAAAAAAAGCACTATTAAAAGTTTATTTTAACTTATTTATTTAGATCCATTTTTATCAAGTACATTCGTAAAGTTAGTAAGATCATTTAAAGTTTTAAATTGAAAAATTACCCTTTGTTAATCGGCTTGATAGGAAAAACAGAAAAAAACTGTTTTTTATTCATTAAGTTTAGCATATTGATGAAAATATATTTCTGAAATTAATTCATTGGGAGAAATGAGATCTAATAAATTGCACACAGTTTATAATAACAGAATTGATTTCTCAATATAAATAGAATGAGAAATTGTAATTTACTGAGGTATATAATATCTTAGTTGTCCATTTCATTTCAAAGGCTTTATCAATAAAATCAATTTTCTTTATAAATGATTCTCTGTAGGATCATGGAACTTCATTGAAATAATAATAAATATTCGTGTTATTTGAGTAAATATAAATTTAGCTAAAATTACTTTATATCTTCCAGTATATTTATTGTGGTCAAATATAAGTTTTTAGCACCAAAATATTGCTTATAACTATATATTAATGACATTTTACCAATTTCTATAGAACAAGAAATTAATTTTCTATAAACCTGTACTCTAAAGAAAATTTTGACTTTAATAACGCCTTAAAAAACAAAATTCAATTTCAAACCTTTAATGAAAATCTATATTCAAGACTTAATAAAATTAAAAGTAAAGCCAGTTTTAAGTACCCTTGCATTTTCATAGTCATGAAATTCAACGGTTTTCAAATATAAAGTTAATTTTCTGCCCACGAGCACTAATTTAGCTCATCTATTCCAATGAACAACGAGACAAACAGAAATATTCAAGGAACGCTACCAGATACAGACGCACACTCAAGTGATTTCGAGTCAAACGATGGATTCAACAATTTTAAAGAGTAATAAAGGAGTTAATTGAAAAAGTTTCCCCCCTCCTGAGAGAGAGAGTCTACCACGTGCAGTCGATTGAGAGACACGAGCTCCCCCTCCCCCCTTTCCCAACCTCTTGTCATTCTATTGATGAAGAGTCTGCGTAAGAGGAATTTCCATTCTGCTCATCGTCGCCATTGTGCTCTAAGTCGGATTCGAGAGGAGAAGTTGGCTATGTAGTCGGCTGAATGAATTTCGGCGGAATTATTTGTCAATGTGGCGTAATAGAGTGAAAACGCGGCGCTGATTTTCGAAATGTTTTGTTTTTTCGGAGCTCTGTAACCCCGATACCGAGATGATTTACTTTCGTTGGGTTTTGTAAATTATTAAAGCCGCGATAGCGATAATGGTAAAATGAATTATTAGCGCGCTGTTTTCGTTTAATGAAGTGGAATCAGGAATCGACTAGAATTCTATCAATAATTTACAGCTGATATTTTCAGCTATTAAACTATACTTTCATTCCGACTGAAATTAGAGCGGCGAAAATTTATGATCCTAAAACTCGATCGATTTTTATTATTCCGTCGATTCCAAGGCAATCCCCGCAGAAAAAAACACCTCCAAAACTCTGGCCCTTAACCATCTTCTCTATCGCAGCTTCCAAACTCAAATGATCAGAGTTACACCCTTTGCCAGCCACATCCATTATCTCCCATTACATCTCCCCACGACATGCGCCGAGAGCATTGATTCTCCTCGAGCGTCCAATTATCACGTGCAGCACGCGGAACTTTTGCAATTCCTAGGGCGATAAGAAAGAAGAGAGAGAGAGAGAGAGAGAGAGGAAGAGAGGGAGAGGAGATAGAAGTAGGAGAGAGAGGGAGTGCCTCGTCCTCGCCCTACAGCGGAATCTCAGCTCGGCTGGAACTCGGGGCATCCGCCGCGGGCGGAATGCGCACGCTCCCTCGGCCTTTATTCGTCCGCGGAGATAATATCGCGGCGGGCGTGAGACAACGTGGGGTGCTTAAGGGGGTTCCCATGCTTAATTTTTACCGGCTGAGCTGGTTTTTGAGTGTTCAAAGAAATGTGTAGATGTGTGTGTGAATTCAAGGCCCTTTTTGATGGTATAGTTTATGTTTAAGTGAAATTTCAATATTTCTACCGTCTAAGAATGGCATTTGATCAAGATTTTTTAATTATCTCATCCTTCTAAAAATTTATTAAATTTTTGCAAAGTTTCGTTCGAATGCCATTCTTAGATAATTCAGAATATATTGACTTGAAATTTTGCATAGAAATAGCATGATTTAGAAGGACAACTCTATCCTGGATTTGCTAATATAACAATATAATTTTTTAATAGTGTAAAAAATGTATAATCTGTACAGTCGGTAATAATAAAAATATGACACCCCCTTAATACAGTGATTTAGTACATGTATTGTATACAAAATGTATACAATACAATATTGCATTGCACGCGCAGGGAGCGAGCGACTTGCTTTTTAAATATATCTGAATTCCGAGTTTTCTAAGAAAGGAGAGTCGTGCTAAGTAAAATGAAGACTTGATGAAATCTAGGTTGGCTCTATTTTTCATAGCTTTACCGCGTAAAGCATGAATTATAAAAAAAAAGAGAATAAATAAAAATATGATTCGCATAAGTTTAATAAAACTTGTAAATTATTCATTAAAAAACAATTGATTTTCTTAGAAAATTACAGCGATATTATTAAATAACAATTTTGCCTGCCAGCGGCTTTTAATTAATTTACAAACTGAATCTTCACTATACCATTAGCATGTATATAGCTATATTTGAACTCAGAATACTCGATTATTGATTTTCTAGTACATGTGACAGTGTTGTTCTATTAAATATCTTAAACGAAAAATCGATCTGCAACACTTACAAAGAAGGGCTAGAGTGCACGGAGAAGGGATTTTAACGAGGCTTTGAGGATCGATTTCTGATATTTAAAAATAAAGTGCAGTACCCGTAGTTCCATTACATGGGCCCTTTTATTCAAGGTATATGCTGTCCGATCTCAAATATATGTTATTTTCTATAAAAGATGTCTCTTTTATCAGTTTTAACATTTTTAATATTTGCGTTATAGAAATCAAAGGTGAATGGATCGAAAGATGCTGGATTTCATTTCTAAAATTGACCTTCAAAGTTTCATTGACATCCCTTTACCACAGACTCTGATCCCTCCCAGTTGGTTACCTACTTTTTAAAGATAAATAGATATTCAATGGAATGATAAAAGAAATATAATTTATTTATTCTAAAGAATTTGATATATATTATAAATGTAATCTGAATTAAAACTTGGCTAAATTTCCTTTACTAGAATAATTAAAAACTGATTAAATATTACGTAGGATTCTGTGTAAACATAGCCTCATGTAACTACGTCGAAACTACTTTGGAAAATTGAATATCCTGAGGAGTTTCTAACATGCACGTTTAGAATCTGGAGTCACTATTGCAAAATTGCTCATCATCGCAAATTGCCAAACTATAATAATTTTCGATGAAAATTTCCATGTACATGATTTGGATAATAAAGATAATAGATCAAATCTTAACAAAACTAACTATTGTCTCTTTCAAAAGAGTGTAAAAATTAATTATACCTGTATAACGATTACTGCTACTTGAACGCAAATCAATGAAAGTTCATTACATGAACATTCGCAGTTTTCGAAGAGATAAAGGTGTAGGCTTTCAAATAGTTCGCTTTCAAATTGATTAAATCTAATGGCTGATTTACGTGCCGTTAAATTTAAGCGACCAGCCTAAGGAGCCGATTTAGCAGATTCTCGATAAAGTCACGATTTTACGGAAGTAATTAGGAGCAACGTTGAAGTTGCATATTTCAACTTTCAAGACACCCTCGAACTTTGTACTTCCCCGGCTTTCGTCAGAAAATTTCAACGAACTTTTTGCATGAAATTCAGAACAGCTGTTTGGCGCCAAGGAGCTTTGAATGTCCGAGCGATATATGAAAAATTCTTGGTCGCCAACTTTTCTGAAAATTCCTCAAAAGCTGGGATTCCCGGCGTGCGCGGTCAACCGGGGATTCCAACGCAAATATCAATTTTTGCAAAATTAAATTTTTTCCAAAGTTTAAATCGTTTGCTTTTTGCGAAATCGGATTCACTTGATTCTTCGAGTCTTTTTAATACTGTTATGGGAATGCAACGGATTTATATCTATAGTATAATTTCGTTCCATTACTCTGTCGCTGCTGGAGATTATACAGCACGCGACTGCTGTTGCTTCTCTCCTAGTGTCACACGTGATGTTCACGATTGCTCTGACATAGCGAGTAACTTTCGCGCAACTCTCCAGTGTCGCAAGTATCTATGTACTTTTTTTGTGCGACTGCTCGTTCAAACAGTTAAGTACGCGTTGAGTTCAAAGGAGCTAGCCAAACTCGTGAAGTTGTTGAAAAATATGGGATAGCAAACGAGTGCATTAATTTTCAGTGAGTGGTTAATCGTACTTTTACATTTATTATTAGCACTTCATGAACTTTCCCGGCAGTTTTAAATGTTTTTACTATTTTGTTGAAAGAAGTTATATTTTTAAAGATAAAAAACGAATTAAAAATATAATTATTATTATTGTTATTATTAATAT